>CM027119.1:30158237-30338985 GCA_015476505.1 Urochloa ruziziensis
TTAGGAGAGCGTTTCCTCATCTATTGCAAGGAGTGTGACAAACGATGGCAACGAGATTGGGGCGAATCATGAAGCCATCAGATAACGGGGTGGAAGGATGGTGGCAATTCCAAACATCACGAAATGGAACCGCTGGATAACTAGGAGAAAACTCCATATGTGTGACGACCTGGATTTCAAAATCGAGAATCCGAATCTCTGTACCCTTGTGATAGTCCCTGGATCAGTAGCTATCACGTACAGAACTCATCTCAGCATAATATCATATCCATACAATGAACTTAGTTTACATAGAAGAGATTTACATCCATACCATTATGGAAATACGAGTAAAGTACAAGCCCGTCGGGCTAAGCGACAAGCGGAAATCCTACGTAGCGGTAGCTAGGCTTCAATTCTTCATCTTCGATCACACCACAGGCAACTCGAGCGAAGCAACAACCCTTCTTCAAGCATCGATCTTGTAATCCAGTTCTAACCTGCATGCTCACAAACTATCCCCAAGGAGTGGGATAGTTCACATCACCATCTGTATGCAAGCTTTAAGTGGCCTAACATCTAAAGGTATAAAAGTAATTCAAGGAATGGTTGGGGTTTCCTATGCGATAGCAACAATAATAATCAAGGTATCATCTTCACAAACCATCCCAAATCCCACCTCACATCACATCACCTTCCCACACTTGTCTAAGTCGATGCGAGAGCTCCCTCCCCTCGCACCTCACCAACTACGACCGGATCCAGAAAGAAGAGGGAGCAGACTCTCCTTCTCCCCGTCCGTAGCTACGAACCTTAATCACTCTGTCACTGGCTAACATCAGGGGGAGGTAGAAGATCCCAAAATATGAGAGGTAACAGGGAAAATGGGCAATGTCCATACCGAGGACGCGGCTATACGTATAGATTCTAGACTCTGCAGAGTTTGTACAACTGGACCCACTCGGGCTGCGATCGGTAGCGAACCGACCTGAGACACAACCCACAACACAGACCCTAACCGCAACGATGCCCGCCTGCCCTTCCTGTCTCGATCCATCGGCTCGCAATCCAATGCTTCGGAAGCTGTGTCGAACTCTCCCTCGTAGGGCCAGACGGGGCCATAGTCCTTCGGGGAAACGGTCTCTCCCGTTCCCGTACACCATCCACCTTATCTTCTCGCAGTGCAGGCATCGCGCTAGATAGGAAGGCTGGAACCGTTCATAGGGTAAGCGGTAAGTACGTGGGGCCCAAATAAAGTTACCCCACTCGGTTTCAGACCGGGGTGAGCGTCATCGTCCCAAAGGCGTATCCTCCGAAGAAGAACGCAAGTCGCAGTACCCATCATAGGTACCACCGCCAACTCCTATGCTCCTATCCTTCCATGTACCCGCCACAAGTACGGTGTGGGACCCCCTCGAGAGCAGGGGCCTCCCGGCACCTCGGTCAAAGACCGAGTTGTTAAAATATGCTCACCCCCGCCAAGTTTCCCAAAAACACCTTCTCCTGCCAGTTTTATCCCCACACACGACAAGAATCCTAATCCACAATATATCCCATACACATGCAAGCAGCAGCATAGCAATATATATAGTGTAGTAGGCAATCAAGGAGTCAGGATATATAAACAGGCTATGCATGGCTCAATCATCATCATCATGTAATAAGCAAAGCGCTAGCATTATACTCAGCAATGCCTAATAGGTCAAAGATTCAGGATGGGCGTGAACCTGGAGCAAGGTTTTATCTCTTCATCTTCAGCATAGTCGACGTCGTCGGAGAAGTCCGGGTCCTCCGGGATCCTATTATACGGATAAATAAATAAACAACGACAACTACTTGCAAATAAACTCCAAATGAGAACCAATAGGAAGGCAAATAACATCAAACTCTATTCTATCGGGTTTGTCATGATTTTAGAAAAATACTGAAACTAGTTTCATATTTTTCGGAGCTACGATATGAATTTCTGAAGTCTAAATCCATTTTCAGATTTTATAAATCATTCCGGAAAAAGCAACAAAAAGTTAGATCACAAGTTAGCATCTCGGAGGTGTTAGTCATCGGCTCGGGTTAGACCACGAGTCGAGCAGGCAGAGGCAACGGTTTGGGGTCGATGACATCATCACGGGCTCTGGTGATGTCATCGTTGACTTGGTCAAAGTTGACTAGGTCAACGGTCAAAGGGTCACGGCCTTGGTCAGTGGGTCAAACTAGGGTCAACGGGTTAAGGGCTAATGGATCCCACATGTCAACATGCGGGACCCCATCGGTCAGGTGGGTCCGGGCTGTCAGTCAGTGGGTTCCACTAGCGGGCCCACAGTCTGCCGGGTCACTAACAAGTTAGCCACATTGCGGTCGCGTGACTAAGACGGGCGCCACTCGGCTAGGTCTGAGACGACGGGCTCGATTTTTGAAACCTAACGCAACTGGTCTCGTCGATCGGAGCTAAGACGGAAAAGATATGGATTATCTAAGGTTAAATCCCTTATAGATATTAAGAAAAAGAATTTATTAAAGAATAAACCCTTTTCTTAAAACTACAGGGGTCTGTGTGTAAAACTGCCAAGGGTGGAAGGACCGACTCAGAATTAAAACAAAGGACAGGCTGTTTTCTGTAAAACTGCAGGGGCTAAGGGAAAAAGGTCTGGCGGGCCTTGATGGCGTCATCGCTAACATCGTGGCCACAAAAGATCCGGTGCGATTGGTCAGACCCGTGGTAGATCGTGTGGCCTGGGCTGGGTTTCACAGGGCTTGCACACAAGCTGTTTGAGGAAAAGACCGATGGGCACGACGGGGCAAGGCTGGGTGCGGCAGGGCGCGGAAAGCGGCGGCGCGGTGCTCCTTGTCCTTGTGGCCGCCGGCGGCGTTGTCGTCCGTGGCGACGCGGTGCTCCATTTCGTCGATATCGTCTCCGGTGGCGACATCTCCCTTGGCGGTGAGGTCTGATCCTCGCAGCGTCCAGCTCTCAATCCTCGCGTTCTCCTGTTCCAACTCCTCGTCTTGTTCATGCTCATGCGTGTTAGGCTTGGCCAAGTCTATGACGGTAGCAAGCACACGCTCGAGAGGTCGAGCAGTTACTGCTAGCTCCCGTCTGGACGGTTTACGCCTCGGGCATGGCAGGTGAAGGCCCGTGGCCGTGCTCTGGTTTGAGGGCAAGATACAAGCAAGCACGGACAGGCAAGCAAGGTTAGATTGGCACGTATGTACATGGCTTAAGCGTACACACAACAACTACTAGCTATTTGCGTGGTCAAGACTTCAACAAATTTGGACAGGGCAGCTTCTATACTTGCACGCAGAGTGCCCGACGAAATGCCATCAAGGCATAAGAGAGACAACTACGCATGACAACACGATGGCATGCAGGGGTTCATGGCGGATTTGTTGGCAGCCAAGGCGCCACGCAAGGTGAGGCCAAAGGCGGCAGCTTTGGCTCAGGCTTTGGTTCGGCGAGCGCGTACACTAGCCGGCACCATGAACGGCCATGGCAGACGTGCGCCTACGGCGGCATGGCTATGACCTGAACAAGAACGGCGACAGCGGCTAGAAGGCTCGGCAAACAGGCACGACAACAGGGCGGATAAAAGGAGACAGCTTTGGAGTCTAGGCTCGTCGTCGGGCTCACTCAACATTACGTCGAACAGGTCGCGTGCACTCAAGGTGGCAGCAAGGAGGTGCGGGGATTTGGCTCACCGCGGGGCTTGAGGACGGGCTAGGCGAGGCAGGGGGACGTTGTGGCCGTGGCGAGGTGCTGCGGTTCCGTCTTTAGGTCGTCGTGTGCTCGCGGTTCCTTGGACTGCGGCGGCGGCGCTCCGGCTCGCAGTCGTCGGTGTTTGGGGCGTGGGCGCGGGGCTGCATCTCCTCCTTCCCGATCCTCGGCGTAGTCGTACCCGGCGGCGTGCTCGCGGTACGGCGGCGGCGACGTCGATGGCGTGGTGCTCCAGCTTGGTGAAGGCAGCGGCTTAGCGTCGACGACGTCGTGGTGCAGGTCGGGGCGAACGGCGGCGCGAACGGCGTCGTGGCTGTAGTTTCTGCTCCTTCTCCAGATCGTCGCGGCGGCGACGTGCCGGCGTCTTCCCCGGCCGGCGGCGCTGCGGACGCGGGCGTCTGTTCCTTCTCCTTCCCTCTTGCTTGGTGGAGGTGATGGAAACTTGGGGTTTCCTTCGGGAGAAAGGCTGGTGGCGGCGCTGAGGGAAAAAGCAGAGGGAGGCGGCTGGTTTTATGCCTGAGGGCTAGGGTTCGTGGGGAGCGCGGCTGCAGCGAACGGCAGTGATCCTCGGTGGCCGTGCTGGGGGTACGTGGACGGCATCCGGGAGGTAGCGTTGGGGGCACGCAGCAGCGGGAGCCGGGAGCGTGAGGCGCATGTGCAGGTACGGCAGCGGCTGGCCTTGCTGCACATGAGCGCGCGTACGGGAAAGGTCGATGCGGGGCCCGATGGCAGCGGCAGGGAAAGGGAGCGGTGTCGACATCCGTTGCAGAACTGTGGGCGCTGTCCCGATCCGTTTCGCAGGACGGCCGCGTGGAAAAAGAGAACGGGGCGAAGCGTAGCGAGAGAAAGAGAAGGCGTCCGTGGCGTCCGTACGAAGAAGGAGGAACAGGAGATGCTGGGCTGGCTTGACGTGGAAAGGAAAGCAGGTTTGGGCCGGCTGGTTTCTGATCCAAGGATTAAAACGGTAGAAAGGGTAGCAGGCAGCTGACCGGGCTGGGTTGGCACTTGGGCTTCACGCGTGGGAAGCAGGGACATGGCCTGATGGTTTGGTTTAGGGCTAATCGTGATTAGGACAAGCTAACCAAGATTAGCGAGAGAAAAAGAGAAGGTCAGGCCAAGGTCTGATGAGGTTTGAGCCAACACATTTGTAGCTCGCGAAATAAATTGGTAGCAATTTATTTGGCGCAAACTTGGTTCAAATGAATTAGACTATTTTCCGGGATGAATTAATTAGCAAGGAATTAATTCGAGAAGCCAGAAAATGACGTCATGATTCAAAGCAAGCCGGTGAAAATCCATTAAATGAATTAGGCTATTCTTCGAAATTGAATCAATCGCCAAAAGATTAATTCATAGAGTCGTCAAATAAAGTCATAATTTATGTAAGGATTTTCAAAAAGGGCTTGGGGTTAAACATGCCGAGATAGTTAGGGGGTTAACGGTGTTAGCAGATTATCAGGTTGGTCTCGGGGCAAGGTCCAAGTTAGATGTTAGGGAGTTAGTTTTTAGTTTATATTTGAATGGAATTTCAAATATAAACTACACTCAACAAATTCAAACAAATCCAAATGGAATTTAGCAATGCCGAATAAAATCCAAATCACACATGCATGATTATGAGAAATTATTTTATGCATAATTTAATTACTAGGAACTTAGAGAGAGCAATTAACTTAAGTTGCAATTATTTCATGGCTCACAACAATTAAAAAAAATTTTTGAAAACCCGATTTTTCATACAAGTAACAGACTGCAAATTTGCGGGATGTTACAGTCTCCCCCCCCCTCACAAGAATCTCGTCCTCGAGATTAAAGCTGCACCGGGTGTGGTGAGGGTCCTTCGCTTCTTCATTTCATCTGCACATTGTTGACATCTTCGGCTCTGATGAAATGGCTTTTCCAACGACCATAGATGATCGTCGAGGGTTTCTAAATCCACGTACCTGATCGCTTAGCTGGTGGTAATCCTTGAGTGGTAACCCTCAAAAATATTCCAATCCTCCGATCCAAGGGTCGCTCTTGAATCCTTTTACAACTTATCTCTCCATCCAAAGGTGGTAGCCTATCCTGGGTTGAGAATGGTTCCAAGGGCCGCGTGAGCAATTTCTAGAGGTTCCAATCTGCCCGAATATAGCTTCATCTCTTAGGCAGCTCCTGTCTCGAGTATATGGGCTCTTTAACGTTTCCGATAGTCACCAAAACTTCATCCTCTTATTCTTATTCCTCTTGGCGACACCTGGGTGAATGTCAGGACTTCCTTCCGGAGTGTACCATCATTCTAGCTTGGTTGGCGTATCTATTAAATCCATGTTTCACGTAGTGTCTGAGTCTTCAAACTTGGGTTCCGTGGGTTGTACTTGTCTACATATCCTCGACTGCATATTTCCTTTGGTTCTTCCTTCTACCCCTTGAAGGTTTCTGTGATATGATCCAAAACAATCTTCTTGATCCCATGTCCATCTTGGACATGCTGAAGATACATATTGTCCTCACATTCCATATATCCCTTACAGGTTTCCAACGAGGTAGATTTTGCCACATCTTCATGGCATGCTCTGGGTAACTTCATTTCGAAGGTTAGGTAGGTTCTCTCGATACCTTCTTAATAATCTTAAGGTAGGATGCTCGTCTTCGTGTTTTGGTCTGGTACTTCGGGTATTTCCAAAGCTTCGTCAAGGTTACACCAGTTCTATGGTTAGTTCCATATTTCCATACCAACTTTATATGTGCTTAAATAATCCATCCGTTGGTTTGGCACATTAAAGAGAGACTTATCATCACTGTGCTTGCAATATCCAACATCCCCATTTAGCTTTATGATATTATACATGGTTCCTTCCAATTCATGGTGATCTACCCTGTAGAGAGGTCACTTGCATCTTGCGCATATCTTGAAGCAGACTCAGGATAGGTGGTATTTACACTTGTGAACGCCGTCACATCTTAACCAACTCCCGTAGGGTGCTTATCTCACTTGTTGACAGATAATTGGGCATTTGTCGGTCCTTGATGTCAATCACAGTCCTTGACAAATACCATTACCTTATTCCTATTGTTGGCGTTCTAGTCTTGTAACTATCCCGGAAAGGTGGCTTCTTCTGTAGTCCAAACATTTCTTCAATGGGTAGTGATGCTTGATCTTGGTCAACTCTTGTTTAAGTGAGCAGAAATCCTTAGTAGTGTTCATACTCTTTGCTCACTTCCTTTTCCCGTAGGCTAGGAGGTTCCATTGACTAGGTATGATATCTCTTGTCCAGTAGTTCCTAGGGTTTCCTTTAAACTCAATACAATAGGAAATGTCCTGTAGAATCTTTCTTTACTATTGGATTTATTTCAGTGTTGTGTCGATAAGGAACTCCATAGCTTAACTCCATTGCGGACCTAGTAATTCTCTGAATATCCATTTGAACGATCTCTTACAGTAGGTCTTGCTTACGTTGCTTATACTTTCAGCAGACCATGACTGAGTGTGGAGGCTACCTTATCTCTCGGATGACAACTCATGTTCCTCATCTTGTATCCATCGAGTCTAGACATCCATTCCATATCCAAAAATCTCCAACAAGACCTATAGGTTGAGGAATTGTCGACTTTAAGGTATAGTCGTCCACATCCTATGCGGTAGTTCTGTAGTACCATGATCTTGTATTCTTCAATCAACTTAAGGTCCTTGAAGCATCTACAACTCTGTTTCATGTTCCAATACTACCGTCGAGGTGTGGTTCTTGCATCACTTCTGAGTATACTTGTCGGAGGCTCTAGTCCATATCTTCATCTTGAAGCGGTGGCTCTATGGTTGTTTATTTCCAAGGCGTAGTGTAGCAAAAATCTCACGGCATTGTTGATCCATCTGTGGTACTTCCACTTCGTCCATCCAGTTGAGTATTGATTTCGAAATTACTCTGATCTTCTTTCTATGAATGATCTAGAGCACTCGACTGTTATTAACCAATTCTATGCTTCCACCATACTGTAACTTATTCCAATACTCATGTGGTAACTTATTCCAAAATTCATGAGCTTCCAAAATCTTGATCTTCAGTGCCAATTGTACATGAAGTACCTCTCATTGTTGATCACTTGAGTTGAGGATGACTGACTGGCTCGAGAACTCATATTTGGTATGCAAGGCGTAGTGGAGGTCTCGACTAGCTAGGATGACACAGCTAAAGGTGGACTCTAAGGCAAGCATGAAAAGACTACTCTCTATAATCCTACACTCATGGTGAAGAATCATAACAATCAGATAAGTTCCGATAAGAACCACGCACTCAAGCAATGAGGACACTAACAGAAAAACTAATTCGCGGCATAACCAGATGGGGTGGGCTCTACTCTGAGGGATTATGATCTTTTCGTCCACATCACTAGCAACTTCTGTCTCATCTTGATTGGTTCAAGAGAAATTTGCTCCGGCGTAGGTAAGATAGATGTTTTTCAAGGCAAGGGAGGTATTTTCCAAATAGATCAAGGGGGTATATATAAAATAGAGCGTTTAAAATGTTCTAAAGCT
Organism: Urochloa ruziziensis; assembly: GCA_015476505.1. Classification (NCBI taxonomy): domain Eukaryota; kingdom Viridiplantae; phylum Streptophyta; class Magnoliopsida; order Poales; family Poaceae; genus Urochloa; species Urochloa ruziziensis. Next base: position 30,166,439 of record CM027119.1, read on the forward strand.
AACGACCAGTCTAGGGTAGCGTGCTACGGTCAAGTATGGCTCTGATACCAACTGTGACGACCCGGATTTTCAAAATCGAAAATCCGAATCTCTGTACCCTTGTGATAGTCTCTGGATCAGTAGCTATCACGTACAGAACTCATCTCAGCATAATATCATATCCATACAATGAACTTAGATTACATAGAAGAGATTTACATCCATACCATTATGGAAATACGAGTGAGTACAAGCCCGTCGGGCTAAGCGACAAGCGGAAATCCTGCGTAGCGGTAGCTAGGCTTCAATTCTTCATCTTCGATCACACCACAGGCAACTCGAGCGAAGCACACACCCTTCTTCAAGCATCGATCTTGTAATCCAGTTCTAACCTGCATGCCCACAAACTATCCCCAAGGAGTGGGATAGGTTCACGTCACCATCTGTATGCAAGCTTTAAGTGGCTTAACATCTAAAGGTATAAAAGTAATTCAAGGAAGGTTGGGGTTTCCTATGCGATAGCAGCAATAATAATCAAGGTATCATCTTCACAAACCATCCCAAATCCCACCTCACATCACATCACCTTCTCCACACTCGTCTAAGTCGATGCGAGAGCTCCCTCCCCTCGCACCTCACCAACTACGACCGGATCCTGAAAGGAAAGGGAGCAAACTTCCCTTCTCCCCGTCCGTAGCTGCGGACCTTAATCACTCTCAAATCTGGCTAATAAGGGGGAGGTTGAAGATCCCAAAATATGAGAGGTAATAGTGGAATGGGCAATGTCCATACCGAGGACGCGGCTATACGTATAGATTCTAGACTCTGCAGAGCTTGTACAACTGGACCCACTCGGGCTGCGATCGGTAGCGAACCGACCTGAGACACAACCACAGCACAGACCCTAACCGCAACGATGCCCCGCCTGCCCTTCCTGTCTCGATCCATCGGCTCGCAATCCAATGCTTCGGAAGCTGTGTCGAACTCTCCCTCGTAGGGCCAGACGGGCCATAGTCCTTCGGGGAAACGGTCTCTCCCATTCCCGTACACCATCCACCTGATCTTCTCGCAGTGCAGGCATCGCGCTAGCTAGGAAGGCTGGAACCCGTTCATATGGGTAAGCGGTAAGTACGTGAGGCCCAGATAAGTTACCCCCACTCGGTTTCAGACCGGGGCGAGCGTCATCGTCCAAAAGGCGTATCCCCCCGCAGAGGAACGCAGATCGCAGTACCCACTATAGGTACCGCTTGCCAAACTCCTATGCTCCTAGCATACATCTGTGTACCCGCCACAAGTACGGTGTGGGACCCCCTCGAGAGCAGGGGTCTCCGGCACCTCGATCAAAGATCGAGTTGTTATAAAATGCTCGCCCCCGCCAAGTTTCCCAAAAACACCTTCTCCTGCCGGTTTTATCCCCACACACGCCAAGAATCCTAATCCACAATATATCCCATACACATGCAAGCAGCAGCATAGCAATCATATATATAGTGTAGTAGGCAATCAAGGAATCAGGATATATAAACAGGCTATGCATGGCTCAATCATCATCATAATGTAATAAGCAAAGCGCTAGCATTCTACTCAGCAATGCCTAATAGGTCAAAGAGTCAGGATGGGCGTGAACCTGGAGCATGGTCCTTAGTCTCTTCATCTTCAGCGTAGTCGACGTCGTCGAAGTAGTCGAAGTAGTCCAGGTCCTCCGGGATCCTATTATACGGATACATAATAAATAACGACCACTACTAGCAATGAACTCCAAATAAGAACCAATAGAGAGCCAAATAACAGCAAACACTATTCTATCGTGTTCGTCATGATTTTAGAAAAATACTGAACTGGTTTCATATTTTTCTAAGCTACGGTTGATTTATTATGATTTTCAAAGTTTAAATCCATTTTCGGGATTTATAGATCATTCCGGAAAAAGCAATAAAAGTTAGATCACAAGTTAGCAGCTCGGAGGTGTTAGTCATCGGCTCGGGGTTAGACCACGAGTCGAGCAGGCAGAGGCAACGGTTTGGGGTTGATGACATCATCACGGGCTCTGGTGATGTCATCGTTGACTTGGTCAAAGTTGACTAGGTCAACGGTCAAAGGGTCACGACCTTAGTCAGTGGGTCAAACTAGGGTCAACGGGTTAAGGGCTAATGGATCCCACATGTCAACATGCGGGACCCCATCGGTCAGGTGGGTCCGGGCTGTCAGTCAGTGGGTTCCACTAGCGGGCCCACAGTCTGTCGGGTCACTAACAAGTTAGCCACGTGGCGGTCGCGTGACTAAGACGCGAGCGCCACTCGGCTAGGTCTGAGACGACAGGCTCGATTTTAGAAACCTAACGCAACTGGTCTCGCGTCGATCGGAGCTAAGACGGAAAAGATATGGATTATCTAAGGTTAAATCCCTTATAGATATTAAGAAAAAGAATTTATTAAAGAATGAACCCTTTTCTTAAAACTACAGGGGTCTGTGTGTAAAACTGCCAAGGGTGGAAGGACCGACTCAGAATTAAAACAAAGGACAGGCTGTTTTCTGTAAAACTGCAGGGGCTAAGGGAAAAAGGTCCGGCGGGCCTTGATGGCGTCATCGCTAACGTCGTGGCCACAAAAGATCCGGTGCGGTTGGTCAGACCCGTGGTAGATCGTGTGGCCTGGGCTGGGTTTCACAGGGCTTGCACACAAGCTGTTTGAGGAAAAGACCGAAGGGCACGACGGGGCAAGGCTGGGTGCGGCAGGGGCGCGGAAAGCGGCGGCGCGGTGCTCCTTGTCGTTGTGGCCGCCGGCGGCGTTGTCGTCCGTGGCGGCGCGGTGCTCCATTTCGTCGATATCGTCTCCGGCGGCGACATCTCCCTTGGCGGTGAGGTCTGATCCTCGCAGCGTCCAGCTCTCAATCCTCGCGTTCTCCTATTCCAACTCCTCCTCGTCTTGTTCATGCTCAGGCGCGTTATGCTTGGCCAGTCTATGACGGTAGCAAGCACACGCTCGAGAGGTCGAGCAGTTACTGCTAGCTCCCGTCTGGACGGTTTACGCCTCGGGCATGGCAGGTGAATGCCCGTGGCCGTGCTCTGGTTTGAGGGCAAGATACAAGCAAGCACGGACAAGCAAGCAAGGTTAGATTGGCACGTATGTACATGGCTTAAGCGTACACACAACAACTACTAGCTATTTGCGTGGTCAAGACTTCAACAAATTTGGACAGGGCAGCTTCTATACTTGCATGCAGAGTGCCCGACGAAATGCCATCAAGGCATAAGAGAGACAACTACGCATGACAACACGATGGCATGCTGGGGTTCATGGCGGATTTGTTGGCAGCCAAGGCGCCACGAAAGGTGAGGCCAAAGGCGGCAGCTTGGCTCAGGCTTTGGTTCGGCGAGCGCGTACACTAGCCGGCACCATGAACGGCCATGGCAGACGTGCGCCTACGGCCGTGGCATGGCTATGACCTGAACAAGAACGGCGACAGCGGCTAGAAGGCTCGGCAAACAGGCACGGCAACAGGGCGGATAAAAGGAGACAGCTTTGGAGTCTAGGCTCGTCGTCGGGCTCGCTCAAACATTACGTCGAACAGGTCGCGTGCACTCAAGGTGGCAGCAAGGAGGTGCGGGGATTTGGCTCACCGTGGGGCTTGAGGACGGGCTAGGCGAGGCAGGGGGACGTTGTGGCCGTGGCGAGGTGCTGCGGTGCCGTCTTTAGGTCGTCGTGTGCTCGCGGTTCTTTGGACTGCGGCGGCGGCGCTCCGGCTCGCAGTCGTCGGTGTTGGGCGTCGGCGCGGGCGCTGCATCTCCTCCTCTTCCCGATCCTCAGCGTAGTCGTACCCGACGGCGTGCTCGCGGTACGGCGGCGGCGACGTCGATGGCGTGGTGCTCCAGCTTGGTGAAGGCAGCGGCTTAGCGTCGACGACGGCGTCGACTTGGTGGCGACGCCCTGCTGCTCGGCGGCGTGGACGATGTCGTGGTGCAGGCCGGGGCGAACGGCGGCACGGACGGCGTCGTGGCTTCAGTTTCTGCTCCTTCTCCAGATCGTCAGCGGCGGCGACGTGCCGGCGTCTTCCCCGGCCGGCGGCGCTGCGGACGCGGGCGTCTGTTCCTTCTCCTTCTCCTTCCCTCTTGCTTGGTGGAGGTGATGGAAACTTGGGGTTTCCTTCGGGAGAAAGGCTGGTGGCGGCGCTGAGGGAAAAGCAGAGGGAGGCGGCTGGTTTTATGCCCGAGGGCTAGGGTTCGTGGGGAGCGCGGCTGCAGCGAACGGAAGTGATCCTCGGTGGCCGTGCTGGGGGTACGTGGACGGCATCCAGGGAGGTAGCGTTGGGGGCACGCGCAGCAGCGGGAGCCGGGAGCGTGAGGCGCATGTGCAGGTACGGCAGCGGCTGGCCTTGCTGCACACGAGCGCGCGTACGGGAAAGGTCGATGCGGGGCCCGATGGCAGCGGCAGGGAAACGGAGCGGTGTCGACATCCGTTGCAGAACTGTGGGCGCTGTCCCGATCCGTTTCGCAGGACGGCCGCGTGGAAAAAGAGAACGGGGCGAAGCGGAGCGAGAGAAAGAGAGAAGGCGTCCGTGGCGTCCGTACGAAGAAGAAGGAGGAACAGGAGGATGCTGGGCTGGGCTTGACGTGGAAAGGAAAGCAGGTTTGGGCCGGCTGGTTTCTGATCCAAGGATTAAAACGGTAGAAAGGGTAGCAGGCAGCTGGCCGGGCTGGGTTGGCACTTGGGCTTCAGGCGTGGGAAGCAGGGACATGGCCTGATGGTTTGGTTTAGGGCTAATCGTGATTAGGACAAGCTAACCAAGATTAGCGAGAGAGAAAAAGAGAAGGTCAGGCCAAGGTCTGTAGAGGTTTGAGCCAACACATTTGTAGCTCGCGAAATAAATTGGTAGCAATTTATTTCGCGCAAACTTGGTTCAAATGAATTAGACTATTTTCCGGGATGAATTAATTAGCAAGGAATTAATTCGAGAAGCCAGAAAATGACGTCATGATTCAAAGCAAGCCGGTGAAAATCCATTACAAATGAATTAGGCTATTCTTCGAAATTGAATCAATTGCCAAAAGATTAATTCATAGAGTCGTCAAATAAAGTCATAATTTATGTAAGGATTTTAAAAAGGGCTTGGGGTTAAACAGGCCGAGATAGTTAGCGGGGTTGACGGTGTTAGCAGATTATCAGGTTGGTCTCGGGGGCAAGGTCCAAGTTAGATAGGGTAGATAGATAACTAGCTTTTGATTTATATTTGAATTTAGGTTCAAATATAAATCACACTCAAACAAACAATGGGAACTCCAAATAAAAATACAAATGGAATTTAACAATTCCGGATAAAATCCAAATCACACATGCATGAAGATGAGAAATTATTTTATACATATTTTAATTACTAGGAATTTAGAAAGAGCATTTAACTTAGGTTGTAAATTATTTCATGGCTCACAACAATTCAATCAAAAAAATTTTGAAATCCTGATTTTTCATACAAGTAACAGACTGCAAATTTGCGGGATGTTACAAACACCATGGGTCCATCCTTCCTCGGCCATCTGAAACAGGACAAGGACTCAAGGTAAGTGTCTGTGCAGCTAAGAAAGGCTTTCTAAGGGTCTCGGTCCTAATGGTCGCGTACTACAGCCAACGACAGCTCTGATACCATCTGAAGCGTCTCCACATAAGCAGAGACTAAATGTGATACAAATATCAGTCCCAGGAGGCTGATACACATTTATTCCACAGATGGTTCAGTCACCGTGCGACCTCAGAGGGTCACGGCACACGATACAAATTATAATAGTAACCAAAAGTACAACAATACATAACCAGAGAAAGACTAAGACTGGATCTAGCCCTATCTCGGCGAAGAACGACAGTGGAAGCATCTTGAAAGGGACCACACCACAGGCAACGTCGGGTGCGGACACGACCTCTACTCGAACTCCTCAGCGACAAAGTCCGGATCCTCCTCTGTTGCAACAAAATAGGGGGGTGAGTACAAAAGTACTCAACAAGTCCAACCACGTCCACAGAGGGGGATATAAAGATCATGCACAGGGTAATTCAAGGATACGACTAAGGTTTAATTTGCGTAAAAGCTAGGTTTTAACATGCAAGGGTTTATTTTAAACAGGTTTCCGTAAAAGCAGTTTTTTAATATCAAGTGGGTTGATCCTCCACAAAGGATTCACATTTTATGCTACCGGACTCCCCGTCCACCGTAGCTCATGGCACACCTGCCGGACACTTTCCAAAACAACTCACACCAAAAGAAACCACCATTTCCCAACACTAGTTTCAGGCCCACTCCGTGACTCATCCAATACCGTGGATACGGCTATTCGAATAGGTTTTAACTCTGCAGAGGTTGTACACTTAACCCACCCCAACGATTTCCGCAACACGAACACTGAAATGCCAGCGCGGACCTGTCAAAGCCATTACCACACCTTAGCTAAGCCGGACTAGCCAATATGGAAACAATCAAGGGGTACATATCCTCCCAACGAGGCATGACCGGGACGTAACTCACATAGATCGTACTCCTGCTCCTTGTTCTCCCATTGCTCACAGCTCACCCATTGGCTAACCAACTAACTAGTGGGATTTATGCTAAGCCGTTGCCACATACAACGGTAGGGCGGTAGCACTAAACTAGGCCAGGCCAGATGACAATCAACTCGGTCCTTAAAACATAGACAAGACGGATATCTCCACAACCCGCTCAGCCACACAGGCACGAGCTCACCAATTTGGTGTTTCACACATAACACACCATCCGCCTCATCGTTTTCACCTTTATTTCATTTTCACCAAAAGCCACCCTTTTCTTTTAAACACTCACACCATTCTTTATTTTAAAACAAATGAGTATTTGCAATACGATAGTGGTAAGAGTACCAGGCCCTAAGCGTTTCTGGCAACGGCTATAATCCAAACAGAGCAAGTCATATTTAATGATAACCTAGGTGATCAAGGAATAGTCATAGCAATCAAGGAGTGGCTATCCAACTGGGTCTTGCAATAAAACAATGCATTTTATAAACAGGCCAATAGGTTGTGTTTGTAAAACATAGGATAAGTATGCATCAAAGGACGGGATTGAACTTGTCGCCGTCGAAGTCGTCCGGAAGCGCCTGCTCGCGGTACGGGTCCTCGGTCTCCGGCTCGCGGTACGGTCCTCCGAACTCCTCGCCGGGTTGCTCCTCGGTCACTCCGTGGTCTACGGCACACACAAGCAAGCATACATTAAAATAAAAGAAAAGAAAAACAAAAAAGGATTTTTAAATGAGCTCGAAAAAGAGAAATAGGAAATAAATCCTAGAAAGATTATTTTTGGGAGATTTTTGTATAGCTCGGCAGGAATATATGTGGAAAGGCCGTGGTCGAATTTTGGGAGAAACGGGCAGAGTTTGGCGCATGAAATGACGCGTAAAAGGGAGGATTAGGGTATGTTTAAGGGGTCAAGGGCATATCCGTAATTAGTTTATAAGGAAGAGGGGCTTATTTGTGAATACTCAGAACTGAGAAAGGACTGATTTGTGATATTGGTAAACATTAGGGGTGGTTTAGAGGGGACAGGGACTCATTTGTAATTATTTACAAAGAGTTAAGGGTCACTTTGAAGGACTCAAGGGAGGCTGGGGGTTTTCTGGAAATGGCAAAGAGGTGGGGGTTCTTTGGGATTTGAGGGAAGTGGAGGGGTTTTGGGCAAACTCACCCTTCTTCCTTCTTTCCTCAGCCCGAAACAGAGGAGGGGGTCGGGTGCTTGGCCGGCGGCCTGGCCGACGGCGGCGCCGGCGCTCTGGGGCGCGGCGGCGAGGGGGAAGTGGTGGAAAAGGGAGAGGAGGGAGAGGGGATCCTATTCCCTTCTTCACCTCGGGCTGGGGCAGCGCGTGGAGGCGGATCGGTGGCGGCGGCGATTAGCGGCGCGGTGGAGCTCGGGAAGCTAGGGAGGAGTAACTGGAGGGGTGCTGGTGGTGTGGGCGGAGCTGGGGTGCGTGACCTCGCCCCCTTTTATAGGCAGGGCGAGGGGGAGCACGGGCGGCAGAGGGGTCGGCGGTGGTCGTCGCCCGCACTGTGGGCGCGACGTGGGCACAGGGCGGCTTGGACCTGCACAGCAGAGGGTGGAGAGGAGGGCGGCCCTGCTGGTGGGGTCGCGGAGCTGGGCGGCACGGCAGCTGGTCGGCGGTGCGGCGGTGTGCAGGGGCAGCGCAGGTGGGGTCGGCGGCGTGGGCGGCACGGCGGCGGGGCCAGGGTCGTTGGCGGCGTTGTGCTGGCGTCGCCGAGCACAGGGCGTGCTTGCGGCAGCGGGTGGAGGAGAGGGGCGCGGCGGCGTGTCGGGCAAGGGAGCAGGGGGGCGGCGGCATGCTGAAGCAGAGAGGAGCTGGGCAGAGGAAGAAAGGAGAAGGAGGAAGAGAAGAAAGAAAAAGAAAAAGGAAAAGAGAAAAAGAAAAAGGGAAGAAGGAAAGAGGAAGGAGAGGAAAAAGGGAGAGGGATTTACGGCGCCGATCGTGGGATCGGTCGGGCACGCGCGACGGGAAAAACAAGGAAGCGAGGAACTTTGTCGGTGTCAGTGTCGGTACCGGGACGACGAATATTCGTCGGGAAAAGATTGAGCTCGACGAAAAGAATTTTGAAAACCAATTTTTAGCGAGTGATTTAACTTGGTAAATTTTCTGGATGTTACAGTGATCTTGGGCATGAACATGTGTGAGGCACTTATTCCCCAAGACATGTGTTGTTCAGTCGAAAACTCTTCAGCCAGAGTCTAAATATGGTAGACATGGAAACTCGAACTCGGCTGAGGAAGTTTCATGGTAACTCGATGTTCTTTCCTCCTGACGGGGCACCTTTTTGTAAGACGGCTGGGGAGGTCGTGCCTTGGAGAGAATCCAAAAGAATTTTTCCCTCAGCTGGTGTCTTCAACAAGAGCGAACCTTCAGAAATTGCATCGATTCGCTGCCTAGCGTCATTCGCGGGTCCGAACTAGAAATGTTGAAGCATTACATGGTCGGGAAGTGATATGACTGGGCACGTATCTACCAAGGTAGAGAAACGAGCCCATGCATGAGCTAGCGATTCTTCCTCTCTCTGACAAAAGTTGATGATCTGTACTCGTAAGGAGCAGATGCGAGATAGGGGGAAGAGGGAGGAACAGAAAGCTATCCTCAGCTTATCCCAGCTGTCCGCGCTCCGCTCAAGACGGAAATACAACTTCTTAGCCTTTCCGCTAAGGGAGAAGGGAAAAAGTTTCATCTTAAGGGCATCCTGTGTCAAGCCAGCTATGAGCTGACTGGAGCACAAGTGCTCAAACTCCCGAAGATGATGAAAGGGATTCTCATAGCCTAACCCTAAGAAAGAATTTTTCTGAACAAGCTCTATGAGAGAGACGAGAATCTGGTAGCCTGATGAGAAAGATGTTTGAAAAGGTGGCTCTAAAGATCGGTCTTTTGGGGTCGGAAGGTGTGTACAAGGATAACCTTCCATGGGTAGCGAGGGTAAAGGTAGAATCAAAGAAAAGTTAAAAAGGGATATGAGGGATTCCTAGATTCGTAGGGATACAGCAATCGTTCCCCAGCAACAGCGCCAGAAAGCTTGCTGGCATTTCTTAACGTCGCAGCCGGTTGCCTAGCAACGGCGTTAGAAAGCCCGTTGACACTTAACGTCTATAGAAAATCTGCAAACGCACAAATATCATCATAGCTTTCCCCTAAGAGTATTTCAAGGGTATCGAATCCAGAACATGTGTGCACACTACGGTATAGGAGATTCCAAGGAATTCCAACCAAGAAGATAAGGATGAGAGGATAGTCTATGATTCTAGCAACGGGTAGCAAGACGTCTCTACTTCCTACTTGCTTTGGGCACCGGCTTACACTGCCTCCACAGTGACTCCGACTAGCAGCTCTACGACTTAACCGAACATGGGGCATTTCAGAGGGTCCAACGGGGCTGTCACCATCCGCAGCCTACCCTGGCCAAACTGTGGGTTAAGATGCGCAAACGAAGTGTAATCTACGACTCAGGCACCACGCCTATGACACGGATTACTACTATGGTCCGTAAACACTTTCCGGTATGTAAACTCGCCACAACACTCCACAAAATGTGAAGCAACGAACCCACAAGTGAGAGCCTAAACTTGCTACTACTTACTATACTGAATCATAGAAGATCGAAGAGACTTATGCAACACTTACTTTGATAAGAACAGCGAAGCATCTCTAGGAAATACATGAACGGAGAGGGTGTTCATGATGAACATGAACACCTCTTCAACTCCCTCTCTCCCTCTCTCTACCTTTCTACCCCTAGGCTAAACTAGCCTAAGCTACTCTCCTCCATAGAAGCCTCCTCTAGAGGTGAGAGAAGAGGGACAAGTGTGAAGAGTGGTTGGATGAATGTTGTCTCATTCTCCCTCCTCCCCCCCCCCCCCCCCCCGCTCTAGTGTTTATAAGCAAGTGAAGGTCGGTATACGGAGCATCCACCAGAGAATATTCCTTGTAACTGTCATAGGAGTGGACACGTGGCAGCCAGGGACGAGGGGAGCCACCCCTGGTTCGGCCGGACCAGGGGGTCGGCCGACCCACTGTGGGCCCTGCCCACAACCGCCTTTGGACAGCTGACTGACAGGTGGGTCCTGAAGTGTGTCTGGGTATGCTTGGGGTGAAGTGGTACTTTTAGCTCCCGGTTGTGGGCCCTTCAATCCGTGTGCTTGCACGTGATTGGTCGAGAGTGTGCTTCCTTGCTCTTGTGGGCCCATGGATCCGTGGGAAGCTTAGGTGGCAGCCCTTGGTTGGCTGGAATTGAGTGCTTGTACCACTTTAGCTTGTATCCACTTCATTTCCATGGTTAGGTGGCCTGCATTCATAATTTACAACACTCGTGGAATTTATTAGAAATAAGCCTTATCACTAAGGTTGATGTTATCATTTTTTATCATTTATGCAGGAGTTGACGACCTGAATTTGGGGTATAACAGCCGTCAACAAACATCAATGTCATTGCCAGGTTGCTTTGGACCTTGGATAAGCACCAATATTATAATGAACATCCGCTTCATGCATAGCCGAGGTAGGTTGTAGATACATACAGTCACAGGCCAAGTGCTATGACTACTGCTCATTTTATCAAAAGGATTCATGCCATCAGTTCTTAAACCAAGCTTTAAATATCTTGCATCAGCATCGAACGTTGGGCATGCTCTATCGATGTTTCTCCACTGGGATCCATCGGCCCGGTGTCTCAACATACTATCCCACTTACGTTCTTCTTTGTGCCATCGCAGCAACTTGGCATGCTTCTTTGTTTCTAAACAAACGCTTCAGACATGGTGTTAAAGGAAAATACCACACCACCTTCACAGGAATTTTTTTTCTGACTAGTCTCCCCATTAACCTCACCAGGGTCATCCCACCTGATCTTGTATCGTGTACAACTGCAAACCGGACAACAATCTAACTGTTCGTATTCAGCACCACGATATAGGATACAATTATTAGGACACACATGTATCTTCTACACCTCTAAACCAAGAGGGCAAACAACCCGTTTTGCTTCACACGTTGTTGATGGCAATTCGTTACCCTCGGGAAGAATCTTCTTAACGAGTTTCGGTAATTCCTAAAAACTCTTGTCAGTAACACCATTAGCTGCCTTCCACTGCAAAAAATTAAGTGTGGTACCCAACCTTTTGAGCCCCCTCTTTGCAATCTGGGTACAAGTCAATTTTGTGTTCCTGTAACATACATTTTATCATTTTTATTTCCTTCTCATTGTCGCAGTCTTTCTCAGCATCACGTAACATTTGACCAAGTCCATAATTGGGGTCATTCTCCTGAGCAACATCTTCCTGATCAGTATCTTCATGAGCAACATCTTCTTGATCAGCATCACCCATTGCAACATCCGTAAAGGCACTATATTGATCAACCAATATCGAAATGTCGTTATAATCCTCCTCTTCTTCATTGTTATCCATTATGACTCCTCTTTCAGCGTGTTTCGACCAAACCGCATAGTTTTTAAATTAAACCTTGGCTCATCAAATGGAAGTGAAGAATTCCTCTAGATTTGTACGATATCTGGTTTTTACAAAGCTCACACGGGCAAAACATGTCACCTGGCGGCAACTTGTTTTCCTCCGCCACATCGAGAAAAGCATGCATGCCATCAACCCACTCCTGACTGTGTCGGTCTGCCAAGTGCATCCATTGTCTACTGATCTATAGTAGCAAAGTTTTCTAATTAATTCATACCTAACAAAATTAACTAAGTAAAAATTAGTATATTTTTTAAAAAACTTTATCTTGAAACATAAAATTTGCTAATAACCAACATCTTTCTAAACAGCAAAATTTACCTAATTCATAAATAAAATTAACTAACTGCCTTTCTAAAAACAATTCGACTAACTAAAGTAAGCTAACTAAACTTATTAGCTAATTAGCTACTAACTAAAACTAACTAAAGTTAGCTAGTTAGCAAAATTTCATACATAAAAAACTAACTAAAAATCAATATATTCCCTTTATAAAAATCTATTCTAAAACATACTAAAGCAGCATTTCTCTAATGCATACCCAACAATTTTTTCTAAATCACCATTAACACATATATAGCCATAGCACTCTCTCTACCTTTTTCTTAAAAAATTTCTATATTTGTAAAGTATACTAACAATAGAAGGTAATCGAGAACATAAAAGGATGAAATTGTGTACATTGTAGACTCCTTCAAATGAGTGCAAATTTTACAAATTTTGAATTTTTTTTGACAAAATCTCCCTTTTACCCGAGCATACCATGAACACAGCTCAGAACGTTCATGCTGGCTCGGGCGTGTGGAGCAAGAAGGGATTAAATGGGATAGATACTTAGCACCGGTTGGTGGCTGAAACCGGTGCTGATGTGGCCCTATTAGCACCGGTTTCAGCCAATAACCTGTGCTAAATGTGGTTGGGACCTTTAGCACCGGTGCTAATTGTCGGGATTTAGCACCGGTTGTTAGATGTAACCGGTGCTAAATTCTCCCCCCCCCCCCCCCCCCCCCCCCCCGGTCCCTGCGCGCGAGTGCTAGCCGTTGGACCCGGTGCTAAAGCCCAATTAGCATCGGGTCCAATAATGGCTGAGGCATATGAGGGGGACAGATAGCTCGTTCTCTAGTAGTGTATATGGCTTAATTTGTGGAGGGAATAGAATGAATTTTGTGAGTTATCCAACAACAATAACTCATACAATGGTGGGGAAGTGGTCTCGTAGTCCTAAATTTTAGTTCATGAGACGATTGTTTCGCGAAACAACGACTTCTTTCTCTCACCTCGCTCTCTCTCCTCCACATCACTAAGAATCCTACGTGACACTGCATGAAACGACCTATGAGACCGCTTACGTGTAGCAATGTTCTTGTCCTCCCCCTTTCTCTTGCCCCCCTCAACCTCGTCTCTACCTCATCTCCCTCAGACACGGGGGCCACCACCCCGGATCATCATGAGGAGGCATCTCGAACATAAATGAATCTAGTCGCACCAATAATAAGAGCCAATTTGCAAATCACGAAATAGTCTTAAACTGACAATTGCATAGTCATCAACAAGTCCTCAAAGTTGTTCTGCCCGAGTTTTAAAGTAGCAACACATAGTGCGTTGATACAGTTAAACTCCAATGCGGTATTTTAGCAGTTTTAACACCCCCATGAAAGCCTTGCAGAGTCTGACTGTCTGCATATAGTCCTGGAGGTTAGCATTCCTTCTGCTTCAAGGTTTAGGTTTTCCTATTATATCGTCATTTTGGAGAATCTTGCCATGTAATCATTCTCATCTGCATGAAGACTAAAATTAGAGCAATATTTTTGAAGTGCTAGATCACTGCAGTTTTAACCAACAACATTTCTCTATTTGTTCTAACAGCAGTGCGGAAATTTGAAAACTTACCGCGTGTAACCGGAGATTCGGCTATCCACCCAAAGTTCCCTTATTGCCTTAGCGAGAGTTATCATGTAGTCAGGTTTTCTTTTTTGTATATACCTCTCCCTTGTGACTACCGAAGTTCCAATTTCAACCTACCAAGTAATTAGCATTAACAAAAACAAAAAATTAGCGTACGGTAGAATTGAAAACAGCAAGACAACATTGATATCATTTTAAAAACAATAAGATTACTTGCTAAAATACATTCGGTAGAAACTTTAATTTGTCCAAATTCAGTTAGCAACATAACTAACTACCAAGTAATTATTTTATTCTATACTTAAAGATAGTAAAAACAAGATTATGAATAACGACAAATTGGCAACCATAATGTTTCCATATCAATGAAGTTATGTACAATAGAAAACGTCGTCTGTGATCAAAATCAACACATCAGAATCGAAGCCAAATTGAAAAAGAAATGAAGGACAATAAGAAGGAACCCTTGAATCGAAGAATTCACAAGCCTTAGTGTCAAATTTTAAAAGGCATGTGAATTGGATGTCATATCCAGTGAGGTTTGCGAATTCGATTTCAAATATCGATATTTCTCCCTAACCCCTTTAACATTTGTAGTGAGGTTCTTTGAGTTGTCAACTTAAATATTCGCTCAATAAAGCTAGAAAACTGTAACAATACAAAATTCTCTCTTCTCGTTGTTCACATATCCGAACTAAATATACAGATGATACCTTTCTTTTTCTACTGCAGGCATTGTGTAAACCAACAAAAAAAATATGAACAATATAAGTAGGAACCAGAATAGATATGCTTACCTTGGAGCCCTTAAATGTTTCGTATTCTGCATGAAAATGAGCTACAATTTTGTTCCTGAGAAATATCACAGAGTCAAGCAGGTGGTTGTCTGCAATCGGCTTTTCCTGATTGTTGTGGTCGAGTGGAGGAGAAAATTCATTCATGATTGGAAGGAAGCCAAGAGGACTCTTATTCATCAATATTTTTCCTCTTGGTGTTTTTTCAAAACTACAAGCTAGCCCGTTCTTTATCGAGAAGAAAGTATATCTCTCTTATGAATTGCATTTTGGTGCGTGCATCCCATATACCTGGTTGCCAGAGCAGGCTTTCATATCTGCACCACGAGAAACAGTACAAATGAGAAAAATATAACTTGTAACGCGAAACTTGTGTCAATCTGCAAGTGGTGTTTGACTTACGTCACTTCTCCTTCTGTCAAGAACTCAGCAAGTTCAGTCAACTCACCACTGGCTTCATAATTATTGTAAAGCTCGGTGAGACAGCGTCCAACTTCCTTCCAGTGTGCCTTTTGTATTTCTTCCCTTGTACTTTCTAAATCCAGAAATGCAGGCATAACAAAGACAATTAGAAAAGAAAATAAGAGATTCAGAAGTTATAATTTCTGCAGTGTCTGTCTAAGGCTGAGCTATTTTCTACTGTTTCTAATCAGCAACAACATGGCATAAATTGTTATACTGATATTTGTACCATCTTTTAAAAAAAAAATTTCGAATCCAATGAGTAACAATAGTTGTTATGCTGGCATACTGAAAATACCTGTGCTGGCAACATAGATACAACGACTATTGTTACTCATCGGATTTCTCATTCCAGTAAATTAGCATCTAAACTGTTCGATCTTTGTTTATTGCTGGGTGGAAACGTCGTCAAATGAACTAGATATTATTCAAACAATATACATACAATTTTGAGAAGTTCTTTGTAATTTTAATTTGCAATGTACAAAGAATAATAAACTCTCAATCTCATTACTGAGTTGATATAGGAAAAAATAAATTTTAGTTACTCCTTTGATACAATTTTGACCATATAATTTGCCGTTATGAAAAAATGACAGTAAAATTTGTCTTTCGTATATCTCAAATTCTCATGATAGGATTAAATATCTAGAAAATATTCATGCATGTAGAACATAATAGTTTTAACGGGAGCTGGGATTTTTCCAGAGAACTTTGCATCAATTTGTACCATTTCAGATTACGCACCCACTTGTTACGTGCAATAAACAACTAATATAACCATTACCCATAGTAAGCATTAGTCATTACTAGTTTTTTTAAGAAAGAAGCTCCTAAAAGGTAAGAGCTAAAATAAAGATGGATGCAAGAATATAGTGATATACTTTTGAAAGATTGGGTATAATTACCTCGGCGAGCACCCCTGCTGCTTCTTATAGCATACATATCGGACAACTGTTTTTTGAAATAGCCCAACATAACTCGAGGTTCACCATTAACTATCTTAAAAAATATGTTCTTGGGTTCTAGCTTCATCGGAAACAATTGAATAGGGAGACTGTTGCTGGCACTGGATGTAGCCCCGCCCTCATACTTATTGTTTACATATTGAACTGCCGAGAAAATGTCCCTGAAAAATATGTGTTGTTCCATAAGAGAGTATTGGCGAAAGAGTAATAATTTTTGTGGTGTAATGATAGGTTATTTGCCTACCTAAACACCTTGAACCCTAGGTCAGAAAACCCACGGCAAAGTTGCCCCTCTATGCAAAACAGTTGCTCCTTCTCAAGGCCGCTAAGTGCATTGTCAACTGATGCGACACTGCAATGTATGCTATCCTGCTGTCGCTAGGGTCTGCCCAAACACCAATTGTGTTCAATATGTTTGGGTGATCACATATGGTCAGTGTGATGTGCATGTTGTAGGCATCGTGTGACGTCCTGCTCATAGCAACACAGCGTCTCCCCTCACACATAGCTCTCTGCAATGGTGTCCCTGGAATCTTGTTGCTCTCGATGATCAGCGTGCAACCTTGGTTGCTTATCACGATCTTCAAAGCAAATCAATCAACATTTGTTAAAGTAAGCATGTGTGTATAATAGATGTATATAATTGCCAAGTACGCTGGAGAACTGACTTACATGACGGTTTTCCTGGTTGCCAACAACTGGGCCCCTGCAATGTACACATAAAATAAATCATTAACACATATGTACATGCTATGGGCTTTTGTGCCAGCGTCATCATTAATAAACACACTAGAGATGTGCAACAAGGAAACAACAATCACTATATTGAACTGAACCATATGGATCAGGCCTCACACAACCCCCTATGGTAATATATGTACTAGTGCATATGGGTGAAAATTCCATTCTTGGTAAAGTGTGAAGGTAGGTAGCCGTAGAAGTGTTATTTACAAAATTAATGAGAAAAATGATAAGTAGTCAGTGGAAATTTATATATATCCATAGAATTTAAGGGTAAACTTTGTTGATAGGGATTAGGGAAAGCAAGGTGATCATTATCTATTACCCTGTTTTCTTCTCACATTTATAAAAAAATGGGTTTCTCTATCTCGAATAATATATGTTTAAAGATATTTAAACCTTTTTCGGTCATTTTAAGAGCAATGAAGTAAATAGTACTACAATATGTTTCTACCTCTGTTATACATGAGCACTATTGAATCATGGCAACATGCTAATGATCTGCAGGCAAGGTATTTTGTTATAAGCCTTGAACTCAACTTGTGTCATGTTTGTTCCCTAACTAATCAAGTGTGTAGTTATAAATTTCCTGGAATAAATGTTTCTAGACCAAATAGCTTTAGTTGGCTTCAAATTAAAGTGAAATGTATCACTCAATTTTTTTACTGTGAAGCACAAAAGTTGACCAGGAACAATTCTTGGAAATTATAATTAATGGAAGAGAAGATTATACACTCTTGCCACAAGCTTGCATTCCTAATTCAAAAAACTTAAGATTAATATCAAACTACACATTGACTAGTGATAGCAATATCTATTTGTGATACAATCAATTAGTTATCTGAAAAAAACGACCTATATATATGAGGCCAAATCAATTAACTTACGAAACCTAGTTTTTTTAGTCTGAGACCAAATAGACATGAAACTAAAACCCAAAGAGTTGAGTAGGTATTTTTTAGCTTAGGAAATAAAAGCATCAATATCGATTTCAGACCCAATTTATATGGTGAGAAAAGAAAAAAAAGGAGCTTCAAAAAATTCAGTGCATTTATTTTTCCTTTCCGCTCTCCTAGCATAATTTTTAAATTTAAAGATGACTGAATTACTCTGAACTGTGAATGCAAATGTTGTGGCGAGGAGCTGATAAAGTTTAGTTCAGGCACAGCGAACAAAATGATAAAGGTCATCAGTCAGTAGCGGAGGAATCAACTAACCCTGAAGTTTCGCCAACTGGCTCCTTCCCAGCCCTGCGACGGCCTGCCATGGGCGCAGAGCTTCTGCTGAGAGCTACACAGACAAGACGATCGACTAGAGTGTTTCGTTTTTTCCTTCAGGGAAAAGGTGGTTAGTTGGTGGTGGACCTTCAATAGTTTTGCCCCGGCGACCATTATATATGTGTCATGGCACATGGGAAATTCCTTTGGGCAGTCATGCAAACGACACGTGCCTGGGATCCATCCGCCATACAAAGTTACTCAACGCAGCATTTTTGCATGAGGTAGCTCTTTTAGATATTTGGGAGATTGGCAATTGAGATCTTTCTAGAGAACTGTTTTAAAGCATACAAGCACAAATATCATGGCTAGCTAGACTCCTTTACTCCAAAAAGGTGTTAATGCAAGGCATGAAAATAAGCACACATGCGAACAATAATTGTAACACGCTGCTTTTTCCAAGCGTGTGGGCCCACGGAGAACATCTGGTATAACTCGACCAAAAAGACTAGTTTAATAGGTAAAAACAACACCTCTATATATATGTTGTGTTCCCTTACTAATCGTAACAAAGTTAAAATGAAAGCCTTGTCAAACGCATAATGGGGGTGCGGTTATAAGTCTCTTGGGCGAAAAACTGATGCAGTGATCATGGGCTTTTATTTTTCCAGCTTTGATTAGAAGGAAGCAGCTCAGTCACAGAGAAAGAATATGATGGATGCATGTATGCATGAGAAGATAAGGTTGATGACATGACCCACATGCACGTGGTTTCAAAATAAAAAATCCCATAAATCATAAATCGTGCATTCAAATTAAATTTCGATCGCACCACTATGTTTGTTACGACAAAATATTCAAACCAAAACAACACTTGACTATGTTTTGGTGATATTTTTAAAAACATATTTTTAATACGGAACAATACGAACGAACATTTGAACACCGCGAACAAATAATTATTTTTTTACGAACACAAGACTAAACATGACGAACAAAAAGTAGTGATCTATGAATAAAAAGATTGAATCTCACGAACATTTTATTGAATAGGATAAAACATAAACAGAATATCATAAACAAATAAATTCACTTCATACTAGTTAGTTTCGCTTCCTCCTCCTCCCAGGTCTCGGCGACTCGCCTCCCACGCGTAGGGCGCGCCGCCGCCGCCACCGCTACTGGCCCCCGTTTCCCTCCGTCGCTAGCCTTTAGCCGGTGGCCAGGGAAGCGAAGGTCCATCATTTAGTAGATCGAGTCCTAGGTCTAGGGTTCGTTCACCGTCGATGTTTGGCGGCGGAACTAGGGTTTGCCGGAGGAGTGCGGCTTCTTGTTCCTGGCGGCGTCGGCGATGCGGATGCGGTAGCGATCTACTCCGACGCCAATGGAGAGGCCGGGGAGACCTGTGTTGGAGTCTAGGGCTGGCGCGTCATCGTCTTCTTCAGGTGATGATGTTGCTGACCTGTTTAATCCTGCGGAATATGATCTCTGGTGGAAATCCAAGTTTTACTCGGGTTGCCGGCGTTGGATTTGAAGGTTGCATCGTGGGTGTCAGAGTTTGCCGATGCGCTTGGGAGGCAGTGTACTCAGCATCTGCGCCTAGCAGTAAGCCCTCCTCTACGGCCTCTACTTTGTGGAGTTTGCCTCTGGCATCCGGCGACGATTGGGAAGCGGTTTGGATGGCGGTGACGAACGGATCCCAGAAGTCGTCGAGGAAGATGATTAGAAGTTTTAAACTTCTTTGTAATTTTCCTTTCTCTGGGAACTTGTTTGTAAAAGAGCCGATGTACTGTGCTAAGATCAATACATGTTCCTTCTAAAAAATAATAATTCACTTCATCGAACACGTAAAAAATAATCTCAAAGATAAATAAATTTCAAATAATAAAAATTAAATATTTAAAATAAAAATATGTGAAAATACGAAATGAAAGAAAGAAGGCACCAGAAAACAAAATGGAAAAAGGCACCCCAACACATCAGTCAAGGTCCTTGGGAGGCCAATATCTGACCACTGCCCATTTGTTATTTCGGTTGGAACCTCTATACCAAATATGTTCAGATTTGAGAACTATTGGGCTGAATACAGGGATTTCAAAGCTGTCGTGGACCTTCACTGGAACACCTCCCCCTTTTTTGCCAATGCTGCCAAGACTGTCCAAGCTTGGAAAACTTACTCACAACTGTAATTATGTCCTAGCTATGCTTGATGGGCTTGAGCACTACTACAGAAAAGGCCTTCACAGCCGGTTTTGGGAGGCGGATGAGATAAAGCGGCTGTGATAGTCCCCCCTATCACAACCGGTTTTCAAAAACCGGCTGTGATGACCCCATCACAACCGGTTTTCATCTGAACCCAAAATAAACCAAAATAAAATAGCAAAACATTTTATTTATTTGGGGGATGGACCCCATCAGCCACTACCCACCGTCCCACGTCGCAAGTCGCGCATTTTTTGCGGAAAAATCGCGCGTTACGCGGTCGGCGGGATTCGAACCCGCGACCTCAGCGCTGTGCATAGCCTCCTCTACCATTGCACCACTAGAGTGTTTTGTGTCTATATACCATTTTGATTCCCCTCATATTAATGTTTTCCGAGTGTAAATTGCTTATTTGAGGCTCTAAATGACTTCAAATAAAAAGTGATGAACTACAATGTTTCATAACTTTTCAAGATCTACAACTTTCGTTTTGGTCAAAAGTTCATCCGAGGTCGTTTACAAAATTTGAATTTTCAAATTTGAAAATTCAAACTTAGATTCGGTTGACAAGATGACTTCAAATAAAAAAGCGGTGAACTACAATGTTTCATAACTTTTCAAGATCTACAACTTTCGTTTTGGTCAAAAGTCCATCCGAGATCGTTCACAAAATTTGATTTCATTTAGCCCTCCAAAAATGTGTTAGTAAAGAACCGGTTGTGATACTCACCATCACAACCGGTTTTCAAAAACCGGTTGTGATAGTGAGCATCACAACCGGTTTGTAAGAAAAACCGGTTGTGATATGCCGGCCGACTATCACAACCGGTTTTTGAGAAAAATCGGCTGTGATAGGGGGCATCACAACCGGTTTTCTAAAAACCGGTTGTGATAGCCCTATCACAACCGGTTTTTACAAAACCGGTTGTGATAGCCCGTTTGTGAAAGTGGTTTGTGTAGTAGTGGAGGATCAAAGGCCATTGAATTCTTTAGAGAAAAGTTTCAGAGTCTGTGTCCAAAAACATTTGAGCAATCTGCTAGAGGCAAAATGGATCTACTGGAAACAAAGAAACACAGCTAGGTGGGTGAAATTTGGTGATGAAAATACTGGGCTCTTTCAAGCGATGGCTACATATTCCTACAGAAGAAAGTATATTGGCAGTCTGCTTCTGGCAGATGGTACTAGGCTCTCTGAACATAATCAAATGGCAGGTGCTTTGTGGAATTCTTATAAGGAACGTCTTGGCATTTCTGAGTTCACTGGAATATTATATGATTTGGGGGAGCTGTTACACCATTTTGGCCTGAATGATTTGGATAGGCCTTTCTCTTCTGAAGAAATTGATGATGTGCTGAAAGATATGCCGACAGACCATGCCCCAGGTCCTGATGGGTTTAATGGTGTCTTCATAAAGAAACATGATTTTGTCAGACTTTGCCATCATTTTGAATCTGGAAGCTTGGATATCTCTAGCATAAATGGGTCCTTGAGCACCTTAATCCCAAAAAAAGATAATCCAGAAACTGTGAATGACTATAGGCCCATCTCCCTTCTGAATTACTCCTTAAAATTCTTAACCAAGCTGTTAGCCAACAGATTGCAAGGGGTTATCTTGAATGTCATCCATACAACCAGTATGGTTTTCTAAAAGGGAGAACAATACAAGATTGCCTTGCCTGGGCCTTTCAATTTCTGCATATCTGCCATAAGTCTAAGAAAGAGATCATTATTCTGAAACTGGATTTTGAAAAGGCCTTTGATAAGATTGAGCATGAGGTGATACTCCAGATAATGCAATACAAAGGTTTTCCTTTGAAATGGATATCATGGATTAAAAGCATCCTTGCCTCTGGTTCATCATCAGTACTGCTGAATGGGGTTCCTGGAAAATCATTCCAATGCAAAAGAGGGGTAAGGCAGGGGGACCCTCTTTCCCATTACTGTTTGTTCTTGCAGCAGATCTTCTTCAATCGGTGGTAAATAATGCAGCAAATGATGGGCTACTAAATCATCCTCTTGGTCCCACTTTTGGAGGGTACTACCCAATAGTCCAATATGCAGATGACACCTTGTTAATTCTCCCTGCTGAGGTTGCTACTTTGACAAATCTCAAGCAGCTTTTGGAGGAGTTTGCATCTTCAACAGGGCTTAAGGTCAATTACTCCAAGTCTTCCTTAATCCCAATTAATGTAGAGCAAGACAATCTCTGCCATCTTGCTTCAGTCCTGGGTTGTCAGATTGGTCAGATGCCATTCACTTATTTGGGGTTACCTCTTGGGACTACTAGGCCACATCCTGCTGATTATATGCCAGTACTAAATAGAATGGAGAAACATCTGATGGGTATCTCCAAAATGCTCACCTATGCAGGAAGGCTTATTCTGGTAAATTCCATTTACACAGCCATGCCCATTTTTATTTCTGCACTCTGAAGGTGCCAATTGAGATCCTGTACCAAATGGATAAATACAGAAAGAGTTGTCTTTGGAATGGAGGAGAACTGAACAAAAGAGGAGGTCATCTGGTAGCTTGGTCTCAGGCCTGCAAAAGCAAAGAGGAAGGTGGACTTGGGATCATTAATTTGAGAACTCAAAACACAGCCCTTTTACTTAAATTTTTGGATAAATTCTACAACAAAGCTGAACTTCCTTGGGTTCAGTTAACCTGGAACTGTTTATACAAGAATGGCATTCCCCTCATGCTCGGAAGAATGTTGGCTCCTTCTGGTGGAGGGATGTGATGTCTCTGATGTAGAACTACATGATGATAGCAACTTGCAAGGCTAATATAGGGGACACAGTGATTTTTTGGGATGATTTCTGGAATGATAACGTGCTTAAGTGGAAAGACCCTCAGCTGCACTCCTTTGCTCTGAAGCAAAACCTATCCCTGGCCAAATTCTTAAGTGCTGATGCTCAAACACTCTTCTGGCAGCCTTTATCCTTGCAGGCAACTGAACAATTAGCTGACCTTCGGCTTTATCTGTAGAATCAACAGCTGGTTGGTACAAACAGGGATGTATGGACTTACATTTGGGGTTCTGAGATCTTTACAAGCAGAAAAGCATACAAGTTTCTTCAGGGTTCTATGCCAGCTTCACCACTCTTTAAGTGGATGTGGAAGTCCAGGGTTCAAAACAAGCACAAATTTTTCTTCTGGTTGTTGCTCAAGGATCGACTCAACACAAGAAATCTGTTGAAAAGAAAGAACATGCATCTTGATGACTATAGCTGTGTTTTATGCATCGAAGGTACGGAGGAAAACATTGATCACCTCTTCTTTGCCTGTCCTTTCAGCCAGGCATGCTGGTTATTTCTTGATATTCATTGGGACTATTCTCTTGACCCCCTGGCCATGATCACTACGGCAAGACAACGCTTTGATTCGGTTATTTTCGAGAGATCATGATTGTCGCTGCCTGGGCCATTTGGTGCCATCGTAACCACATTGTCTTTAATGGTGGAGCTTTGTCCTTTGCCTGGTGGAGAGCTTTCTTTGAGAAGGAGCTTAGGCTGGTTTCCCTTAGGGCCAAACCGGAGTTAAGTCATAAAATCGATCTTTGGCTGAGTAGTCTCCCATGAATAGCTCTCTTTTATTTTTTGGGCTTAGGGCCTTGTAACCTGTACATATCATTTTTCTATATATAAAAATAGAGGTAGGGGTCTCCCCTGCCGGTGTCAGTTAAAAAAAGAAATATAGTATTACATAAGAAAAGAAAAAAAATAAAGAGCTGCAGCCGTGCGCGTATGGGACGAAATCGCTGATAGCCACGCGCGCATGGGCCGAAATCGTGGTGGACTGCTTCTTCCTCTGCACGCACTGGATGAATTGCTATTTGTCACGCGCGCAATAGATAGAAGCCGCAAGGTACGGGCACAACAATTGTAACTCATCATGACATACACCTGAAAGTAAAATGCTAGCTATTCTAATCATGAATACGACTAACTAGCATTGATGAATGATTCCACATATTGTATGGAAGTAGTTGTGGTTGTTCCATACTTCTGGATCAACTCAGCACCATCTTCACAAACATATTGTCGCACAAAAACCTATTCTAATACAATGTTTGAATGTACTTCCTCCGTTCCAAATTATAGGTCGTTTTGGCTTTTTTTAGGTTTATTGATTTTGCTATGAATGTAGACATAGCGTTTATCCAGATTCATAACAAAGATGATGAATCTATAACAGCCAAAACGACCTATAATTTGGAACGGAGGTAATAGAAACCAATGAATTCAAATGAACAAACACAACATACATATATAAATCGATCATAACTTCAGAAAACTAATGTGACTAGTTTATTTCACATTTTTTGATCTATGATTCATTTATTACCATAGGTCCAAAGGCCGGAAAAATATTTCTAAAAAAGTAAATATTGGGGGATATTTAATTTCTAGGCTTTGCAATTTTGAGATTTTCCGGGGGTTTGGTATTTGTAGGCTGACACATGGGTTGCAGTGAATCAAGCAATGACAGCATGCCACCTTATTGTCTGGTTAATGTGTGGAACAGAATAGGTCGATCGATTACCTTCCTAAGCTATCTCTCTGATCGCAAATAAATAATTGATGTAAATATAAGGCATGTAGTCATCCCATCAGAACTAATGTAAATCTTACTATTATTAATTGGAGGTTCACCTCTACGTGAAGCCACATAGGATCCTAGGTGGACACTTTAGAAAAAGAGAAAATTTAAAGAAGCCTTGACGTGAAGCCACCTAGGATCCTAGGTGGACGCTCTAAAATAGAGAGTAAAATTACCCACCAATGCTATTATGAAGAATTAACCTAAAATAGCCCCTATATCTATTTATATATTACCGCCTCTGCCATTACAGAAAAATGGTCTCCTACACGTCACATTTAAGTTGACGATTGTCGGACTCTAGGACCGACAATCCACTAGGGGGTACCAAGTGGTAGATTTGTAGGCCGGGGTGATCGCAAAGCTAGTGAGCTCGAGGTAACACAGGAGACGCAAGGTTTAGACAGGTTCAGGCGGCCAAGAGGCACAAACCCTGTATCCTGTGTTCGGTGGTGTTTGTATTGATGAACCCGGCAAAGCTCTTGAGCAATGGCGAGTTGGTGGGTGGCTACAATGGGCTAAGACGATGTAACCTTTGGGGGATGACCTAGGCCGCCTTATATAAGCTGACGGCCTAGGGTTACAGGTCGGTTGAGATCTAATCCTACCGGCTTA
Source organism: Urochloa ruziziensis (assembly GCA_015476505.1). NCBI lineage: Eukaryota > Viridiplantae > Streptophyta > Magnoliopsida > Poales > Poaceae > Urochloa > Urochloa ruziziensis. The sequence goes on from CM027119.1 coordinate 30,191,946, forward strand.
CAACTTGGAAAGTAATTCGAGTCAATTACAACATCATATCCGAGATATCCGGGCGCGATCTGCCAGCTGGGTCGCGCTTATCCCGCAGGATCCGTGTATCACGCCGCACGTCTTGCGGGCTAAGTCTTCATGGTCTTGTCCGGGAAGTCCAAGTTGTCTTGTGGGTCAGGCCATGGGCCGGCCCACAATGCTGTCAGACGTGGGCCCAGGCCGACTGACATCCTGGTCAGTGAGGGGCCCATAGGTACCCATCTCCCACAACGATCACATCCATTGGATTAATCTATTTCCTACATTTAAATCATAGAGATGGGCCTTAATCCTTCTCAACTTGATTTTCTTGTCCATTTACCTCATCATGTCGTGTATGCATAGCTTGCTCCTGCTAGGAACCTTGGAGAGAATGGCTTGGGGCGCAAGCATGCGGCCTCCCACATATAAGCAGCAGGTATATGTTATGATGTATATTCCTCAAAAAAACTTAATCGACAGACAAAAAAGTTGAGTATGATGTTTTTTGTATCATATTGAAATATATGGACTTTTACATTTGTTTATGCATACTACCAACAAGAACTATTACAAAGTATTCACGCTTTATGAAGTCTATATTGTTATTACAAAGCTTAAGAACATATTGTCCTTCAACTTAAATTATGGGGGATAAACAATCATTTAGCCCAACGATTGTATTAAATGGTAATAGCAGAAGACAAGATATAAGGGGAAAATATTCTATACTAATATACATGCATAAAAAGACATATGGAACCTTTGCCTTTGTCTTTCCATGCAACTGTGAAATAAGTAGTCTGTGCGTGGGTTGATATCTAAATATATCAGAGAAAAAGAAAGAAACACTCAAACAAATTGGGGAAATTTTTTAAAAGAAAAATGATCCAATTTATGATAAAGTTGTAAGAAGAAAAATAATTAAATTGGGAATAAGGCTGGGATTATAGTGCATTTAAAATGGTATTTCTTTTCTTGATTAGATAAAACTATTAATTGTATTTTTTATATATAGAATACATATGACTAAGAGCGAACATGTTTGGAAAATGGTTATATCAAATTTATATTAAAACTTGATATGAGAAATAGATGTGTATATAGGCGGAATTCATGTCTTGACCTTTTGGGTAGTCGATGTAATCCGAACCATCTTCACACAAGTGCTCGGCTAAAGTAGGATGATTAAAATTGTCACATCCCAAAATTTGAAATAATGTAATGTGAATAGTGACCATTTTCACACAAAAAACGTATATGTAGGCATTGTTCATCTTCTAAAGTCCAAAATTTTGGATGTGACGCAAGTGTAGACGAAGCTATTTTCTTACTTTAGAAACTAATCACAAACAAAGATAAATACACATATAAATTAGTATTGTGTTATAACAAATAATAAATGGGGTCGTAGGTAAACAAAATTGATTATTAGCTAGGGATCTGATTTGTAAATATTTTTTAATAAAATATCTCATAAAATTATTAGCCATGTGGGAGCACGGGTTGATAGACTAGTACTACCTTCGTTCCAAATTATAGGTTGTTTTGGCTTTATTAGGTTTATAATATTTGTTATGCATCTAGATAAATGCTATGTCTAGATCCATAACAAAATCTATGAATCTAGAAAAGTCAAAACGATCTATAATTTGGAACGGAGGGAGTATAAGCTAATTTAAGATTGGATGGTCCGTCATACCAAACACATTTATGAAATAGTTTATGCAGGCGCTTTGAGCTGTGAGTTGTTCGTACTGTGTGTTGCCTAATTTCATACACGCCCACTCGTGGTCCGTCATATCAAAAATATATTGCTTTGAAAGGCACTAGCTAGAAAAAAATTATAGTATATTACAAGCCGAATGGAACTCCAGGAGGCACACAAGCACGGAGGGCTCTCTGCTTTTAGCAGCTCCAGATCTCTTGGACGGCATCAGCCGGCTGGGCAAACCCCTCCATGAGGAGGGACAGCGCGATGGCCCTGTACGCCTGCTGCGTGAGGTGGATGCCGTCCCAGCTCACACGCCGTGCCGGGTCTGAGCACGCGCTAGTGCCCGGCGCGCCACACATCAAATTCATCTTGAAGTTGTACGCGCCTCCTGCCCCGCAGCATGCCTGGAGAAGTGAGCCCTGGTCGAACCCTACAATCGAGAGGACACGTGGCATCGTCAACCCTTATCAGACACGTTTTTATTAACACCTTCCACCGATGTTTGCTTTGAGATTCGCGCAAGGGAAAAATATATGAGACATGAGTTAGCCGTGGACATAGGCTGGTTATCTACCTACCTAGGATGGAAGCGTGATCAAGCAGGTGCAAGAAGGCGCCATAGTAGTCGGCGTAGATGATGGTGACGTCGGTGTTGGCCTTCCTCAGGTCATCAATGGCCGCCTGGAGCTGCTCGTTGTGGTGCTGGGCGAAGGCGTTGTAGGTCTTGAGGCATCCCCCGTCGTCGAGGTCGGCGGTGCCGGACGTGGAGAAGAGGGAGAGGTAGCTTGGCGAGCACCCGATCGGGAAGTTCCCCGGGATTATGATCTGGGTTGCTCCTAGCTCAATCACCTCCTGCAGGATCATTACATGGCAATAATGTCAAGTGTGTGTTTTTTTAGCATATGGACATGTCAAGTGTTAGGGAGGTGCGGTGGCTATAGGTGAGTCTGCTCAACGAACTTTGGCGAAATTGCTCCCGAAACACCTAAATCCTGGTAGATTTGAAAGAACGTATATGTCGCTTAACTGAACACTAATCGGCCACCTACCGACCTACCAACATACCTGGCTAGTGACAGGGAGACCGGAAACTCTGATCAGTGTTTCAAAAATTCCAACAGTCACCGATCTCAGACACTACCAAGTACCACTACTACTGGTGTAACTGGTGACTGGCGCAAAAACATTTGGATTTTTCCAAACTCTGTCTGGATGAATTTGTGTGGAACTAAATTCTAATAACCAGATATTATCAAACACAGTCGAAGTTGTGAAGAAATTAAACCCATTTATTTTTCCGAGAAATTATCAGAGGATTCCATATATATATATATATATATATATATATATATGAGGTACTAGCAAGATGAACTTCTCTATGTGCCAAATAACAACGAGTTGACTGTGCTTGCCTTGGCAACGTCCATTACGGTCTTGATGACCTGCGGCACGTAGGCCTTCATGGCCTCGATGGACCTGATCCCCTGGAAGAAGCCGTAGTTGTAGTCGTTACCACCAATCTCCCCCACCAAGAACAGCGCTCCGGCGAGCTTCTTCGCGCAATCTGACCATGTTCAGTGATTTTACAGATGCACTTTCATTTGGATCAGATGCAAATTTCCATGTAGCAATTCAGTTCAACAGAAGAATCTTACACCTGATCCTTGTTCCATGAGGACCATGACTTAAAATATATTGTGATTTGTGAAGAATTACCTTCTTGTGAGCCGCAGGTGGCGTTGAGGTGCGACTTGAACCAGTCGAGCTGGGTGCTGAGTGGCACGCTCGCCGGAGGCATCATGACCCCGCCCTGCAGCAGGACGGCCCGGTCGAGCGCCGTCGCGCCGGCCACCGCGAAGTTGACGCCGCCGGCGAAGTCGGCGCCCTTGTCCAGGTACGGGCTCACCAGCGGCAGGTTCAGCGCCATCGCTGCAAAAAATTAAAAAAAAAAAACACACCATTTGAGCAGTTGCAAGTTTTGCAACTGAAGTTCAGCATATTAGTTTTCACGCCGGAAATGGGCAAATACGCACCGAAGTAGTCGATGATGAGGAGGCCGTCGGAGCACCGCCCGGTGGGCTTCCGGATGGTCTGGCCGTACGGGTAGCTGCCGATGGAGGCGAAGAACCCCACGGGGCCCTCGCGGAGGAGGTTGCCCGTGTCGGCGATGGAGTCGCCGAAGCTGTAGATGGCGTCCACGGAGCACGCCGCGGCCTCCGGCTCCACGAGCGCCCGGAGCAGCAGGAATAAGATCAACAGAGCTGGGCACGAGAGCCTGCCGCGGCGAGCTGCAGCCGCCGCCATGGCAATGGCCTGAGGTCTCACGAGCTAGCTTAGGTAGCTAGCAATCGAAAGGTGTGCGCGAGGAGTTACTGATGTGGCGCAGTTACGTTGTGCTCTCAGGTTATTGGTGCAGCCGTGCAGGTATCGATGGGCAATCCGTTTGTTGGTTGGGAAAATGTTGAAGCTACTAGCTCTCTCGTTATCGATATGATGTAGCCTGTTTGCAGGCAGGCCGCTTGAATTCAGAGATTGCCGGTGTGTTGTGTTTGCGATGAGCTTGGATTGGTTGGGTTGGTAACCTGGGCAGAGGCCGATGGGGCCATGAACAAGCATGTTGGTGAGCATTTGGTCAACCTAACGAACCACCAATGGATGACGTGGAGAGTGTTGTTATGTTATACTCCCTCCGTCCGGCGTCCCAAAATATAAGTATTTGTTGACTTTCAGCCATCACGTTTGATCATCCGTCTTATTCAAAAAAATTTATAAAAATATAAAAACAAATAAGTCATACTTGAAGTATACCTAATGATAAAACAAGTCATAATGAAATAAATAATATATTTACAAAATTTTGAATAAGACGGATGATCAAACGTGATGCACGAAAGTCGAAAAATACTTATATTTTGGGACATAGGAGTACATTTTCCTAGCTCAACTTGCACGTACAGACAAGTTAGTGTAGTTCTATGTTATTGCGATAAAAGAAACTTAATATCCTACTATTAAAATTTAGTGCAAAAAAATTTGTGTTTTAATCATATGGGAGAAGAAAAGAATTGATACTAGACTCACAGTAAGCACAAACATTTCAAGATTGAAACTGCCTAAATTTTATCAAAAATAGACTTAATAATTTTGTGTTCCACCTAGGTGTTTCTTAACTTTTCTCATGCGAAACATGTATGTCTTTCCCCCCACGGCCCACCTGATGCTTCTGGCCTGGCCTGATGTGTGTTTCATCAACATTTTATTAAAATTGATTGAACACTCACAGAATGAAGGCTGTGTTTAGATTCTAAAAAAGCTGGAAAGTACGAAAAAGTATTGTTTCTATGGAATGGTATATAGAGATAGAAATGAACTGACACGGATCCCTAGGTGGATAATTTTTCGTGCAAAAGAGGATAGTTTTGAGAAATCTAAACAGACCCGAAGTACGAAAACATGGCCTGGGCTATGCATTCACCTCGAGTTGCAGCCCACGAACGCTACAAATGGCCTGGGCCATGGGCTTCTCGCCCATCCATCATGAGTTAGTAGCCCATAAGGATTCAGGCCTCGCCCACTAGGCCGCCAGTCTGCACACTCTAATAATATTTGGAAAAGTCTAACGCGCTGCTAGTCGCGGTTTGAACCGAGCGCACGACCTGCACAACGCGGCCCGGCCCACCTCTGGCACGCCTTGCGCCGCAGCCCAACATAGTTGCTTCTCTAAAAAATGCTTTCTCTCCTATATTATCTCTGTTTAAGTCTAACGCGCTGCTAGTCGCGGTTTCAACCGAGCGCGCGACCTGCACAACGTGGCCCGGCCCACCTCTGGCGTGCCTTGCGCCGCAGCCCAACACAGATGCGTCTCTAAAAAATGTTTTATCTCTTTCATATTATCTCTGTTTTAATAACTCATTGCATTGTTGTTTTCTACACGATGAGACTTACAAAACTAGACCCCACTTGCATATGTTTTGATCATGTTTTGCACTAGTAGCAACTTATGTGACGACTTGCTCTCTTTCTGTAGCAACTCATGTGTATACCAGCCTACTATGGTAACAACTTATGTGGATAGCAACTTTTGTTTTGTGGCAACTTATTCGTATGTGTGTATGATATATTTTTTTAGTAACTTATATTTTAATATATGGCAACTCATGTGTATAATAGATTATGTTTTTTTGACAACTTTTGTTTTACATATGTGACAACTTATATATGCATATTGTAGCAACTCCTTCAATAATATCAAACTCAATTTCCACATAAGTTGCTACCAATGCAAACATCTTTAAAATATATACAAGTGAGATCTAGTTTTGTTCGTCTCATCACGTAGAATATAACGGTGCAATCAGTATTCAAAATGGATATCATACAAAAGAGATAAAGCATTTTTTATGAACAATAAAAAAACATTTGGGACCCGGTTGCTACTTATGGCCGGTCCACCTCTTCTGTGCTTGCGTTCGCATGGTGGTAGAAATCCCTGATGCGTTAGCATGTACGCATGCAGACAAAGGGGTCGCACACTTGAAGCAATAAAGCTGCGCAGGAGGGGGTCGCACGCTTTGCTACAGCGCGACCCGTCACGGGATAACTCGGTCCATAATATTTACATATACGAGTATTTTATTAAGGGAAATATAAAGGACGACCAGATTTTGTTTGGTCCTTCGTCAAAACCTTTTTACACCGTTGGATTTTATAATGATCGAACGTTCTAAATTAATCTAAAGAGTCCATGTTAACTATATCACTCATATACCGTCGGATTTTATGATGATCGAACGCTCTAGATTAATCTAAAGAGTTCATGTTGACTACATCACGAATTTAGTGTTTTTAAAAAAAAAAACATGTGCATATGGCACGTGCCCTTCTGCTAATACTATAAAATATAAAGGACAAGGAAATTTTGTTTCGTCCTTCGTCAAAATTAGCATACACCATCGGATTTTATGATGATCGAACGCTCTAGATTAACCTAAAAAGTCCATGTTGACTACATCACCTCTACACTATCGGATTTTATGATGATTGAATGCTCTAGATTAATCTAGAGAGTCCATGTTGACTACATCACTAATTTAGTAATTTTTTTAAAACACGTGACCGTGGCACGTGCTCTTCTGCTAGTTAAGGGAAAAAACTAAGAAACAAATAGGTCTCTCACACCGCCGCCCGTTCTTCCTACATCTTCTCACCTGCCGCTGGGTTGAGGGTGGGTGGTGGTCGGGGCGAGCGGTGATCGAGGCAACAGAGGTTTATGTTCGGGGTTGCCGGGGTTGGTGCTCACCACCGGCCTTAGCGGGAGGGCCGTCGGGCAGGCCGACCCGATAGAGGAGGGGGACGCGGGGCGGCGAGGCGCGGCAGCGGGGACACCGCCAGTCGGGTGGGGGAAGGCCTCAACGACGGCTCGACGGGAGGTTGCCAGTTAGTGTTGGCTGCGGGGGACGGCGGCGACACAAGTGGAGTGAGCCGCCAGAGCCGGGTGGGGAGGCGGCGGCGAGGGCAGACACCTCCAGGTGATTAGGGTGGGCCCCGGTGGACGGTGGCTGCGGAGTTATGTCATATCGAGGAGTCCTCACGCAAATTCGTTTCTACTAATGAGGAGTATATAATGATGTGATTGTATAGATGGATGATAAGAACTAAAAAGTATCAAATATCTCAAAGTGAAATAGGTATATCAAATGAGAGTGGAGAAAGAGTATCAATAAGATTAGTGGATAAGCCTCTTCCAATATCTTCAAATATCTAGATGTCTGTTCTGGATAACAAATACAAAGTGGGAGCATATCAGGTGCAAATCAACCTTTCTGTACAAACCGTGCGAACTTCAATCTGAGCCACACGATGTTGATCCAAGGGGCACACAAGGAAAGGTGGGAGGGGGAATTTGCAAAATAACATGGAAGGTGGGAGGTGGGATTTGCAAAATAATAGGAAAGGTGGGAGGAGGATTTGCAAAAGTATAATTAAAATACATGGTTTGCACGAAGAGATTGGTTTGCACCTGATACGTTGTCGGCATGCCCGCTAGTAACTCATCTCATGTGAGATCAAACTATTTTGTTTCAGTTTTCACATAGAAAGTACTTTAAGCAACTTCTTACAAATATAAGTAATTTTCAATAACCTACTAAAATAGTTATTTAATATTTATTGGACTTTTATGAAGTAAGTACTATCAAAATAACTTTTATTCAAATATTATAAAAAATAGAATGGAAATAACATATCATCGACAATTGCTCATCTCAATCTATCCAAGATATCACTGATGCTGGCTCAGTGCCACATCATATGTGGACTATAGCAACTTGTCTTCACTTTGTTGTCGAGCTCCCCAATGTGGGTTACATCTGGCACTTTGCATGTCACTGTAACCACTCCCATGACGCTCAATATAAATTGTCGACAAATCAACTATATTAATCCAATTGTCCGTTCGTCTTATTTAAAAAATTTATACAAACACCTACTTAAATTTAAGTTATTCTTTAACATCTTTTATTAATAAAGCAAGCCACAATAAAAATATAATATTTTGTATAATTTTTTGAATAAAACCATGAGCAAACATGGGTAAAAAAGTCAAACGAACTACATTTTAAAACGAAGGTAGCACATTATTTATATTTATCAAAGTGGTCACACCAGTACATGATGACTCCACATCACAAATACTAATGTCCTGCAATGGTCGAGATCGCTCCGTGCCTCCGTCAGTGGTGGAGCAAGGTCGTTTGACTCCATCCGTGGTAGCTAGCGACTAGCGACGGTGACGGGTCGTTACGTTTGTCGACTTCTGGCGATCAAATGACGCGTCGCTTGGCTTGTCAGTTTCTTCCGATCCTTTCTTCCTCGCCGTCTTCGTCTCCACACATCTGACTCTTGGGCGCTAGCTTTTGCACTGTTCTACCTGCCGGCGAGGCGGCGACCCTCTGCCGGGTTCTGACCATCGAATTCTCGATCCTGGCCTCCTTTTCTGAAATCATCGCATTGGGATCCAAGCCATGGACGTCGTGACGGGGGCGATGGCCACGCTCCTCCCCAAGCTAGGCGACCTTCTCGCAGAAGAGTACCAACTGCAGGCGAGCGTCCGCGACGACATCACCTTCCTCAAATCCGAGCTCTCCAGCATGGAGGCGGCGCTCCTCCGTCTCTCCGAGGCGCCGCTCGACCGTCCCCCCGACGCCCAGGACAGGCTCTGGGCGCGGGAGGTCCGGGACCTCACCTACGACATCGAGGACTGCGTCGAGGCCTTCCTCCTGCGCCTGGGCCACCACGCGCCGCCCAAGAACGGCGACGACGGCCTGCAGCTGCAGGGCGGCCTCAGGGGATTCATCGACAGGGGGCTCGGCCTGCTCAAGAGGGCCAAGATCTGCCGCGACATGGGCGCTGACGTCAGGAGCATCAAGAGACGCATCGTGGAGGTCGGCGAGCGCCGCGTCAGGTACAAAGTTGATGGTAGTGTTGCTGATGCGAATCCTGATGGGTTGACTGTCGATAGCCTTCGGCTGTCGGCGTTGTATGCGGAGAAGGCCGAGCTTGTCGGTACCGGGGAGAGGATTGATGAGTTGGTCAGGATGCTGTTGGATCAGGAAGGTCATGAGACATTGAGGCGAAGGCTGAAGGTAGTGTCCATTGTTGGGTTTGGAGGATTGGGCAAGACGACTCTGGCTAAGATAGTGTTCGACAAGCTGAAAGGGCAGTTTGACTGCGCGGTGTTTGTGACAATCTCTCTGAATCCTAACATGGAGAAGGTTCTTAGGAACATGCTCTGCCAGCTTGACACAAGCTTTAATGCAAACAGTGCTATGTGTGGCGAAGCACAAGCCATAAATGAATTAAGGGAATTTCTTCGAAACAAGAGGTACAAAAATTTCTTACTAATAGTTATACAACATTATTGCTCTGAAAACCTGCAGATTGTCCATTTGTCATCATGACCTTATGGATTACTTTTTCTTTAGAATTCTCAGACTTCTATAGATTTGGCCATAGTCACTGATAATCTATTTTCCATTAGAATTCACGTATTTCTATTTGGAGGAGTAAGCGGAAATGAGAAACCAACATTCTCCTATATAGATACCTTTTCATAGCTTGATCACTCCCATTACAGAAAAATTACACTGAGCCTCTGTTTCAATCAAACAGGTACTTGATTGTTATTGATGACATATGGAGTTATTCAGTGTGGAATACAGTCAAATATGCTTTGATTGAGAATGAATGTGGAAGCAGAATAATCACAACTACTCGCATTCTTGATGTTGCCAAACAAGCCTCTGCTAGTGTCTATCTGCTAAAACCTCTTTCTCTTGCTGATTCAAGGAAGTTATTCTACCGTAGAGTATTTGGCACTGAAGACATATGTCCCCCTAATCAATTAGCTGAAGTATCTGAGAATATTTTAAAGAAATGTGGTGGTGTACCTTTAGCTGTTATTACAATAGCTAGTTTATTAGCAAGTAAAAAGAGAAAGGAAAATACAGAGAAGTTCTGGTATCAAGTATATCAATCCATGGGTTCTGGTCTAGAAGAAAGCATAGACGTGAAGAACATGAGAAGGATATTATCTATTAGTTACTATTATCTGCCGCCACATTTGAAGACTTGCTTATTGTATCTAACTTTATGTTCAGAGGATTATGGTATAATGAGAAAAGAGATGATATACAAATGGGTAGGTGAAGGTTTTGTCCAGAGACAGCATGGGAAAACTTTGTATGAAGTAGGAGAAGAGTACTATGAAGATCTCATCAATAAAAGTATGATCCAACCAATGCTCTATGACCATGGTATTAAGGTATGGTCATGTTGTGTCCATGATATGATGCTTGATTTAATCTCTTCCCTCTCGGAGGAGGAGAACTTTCTGAGAGCATTAGGTGGTTCCCGGCTGATATCTGAACCAAATAAGATACGCCGACTATCTCTCCGAAACATCAAGGATGAAGATAGCAAGCAGGTGGCAACCATGAACTTGTCCCACTTGAGATCACTTATTGTGTCACCAGAAACATTCACTTTGTTGCCAGCCCTTTCCAGCTTTCAGGTCATACGTGTGTTGGATTTATGTGGTTGTACTCAAGTGGATAACAGTCACTGTAAACATATTTGCAATTTGTTTCATCTAAGATTTCTGAAGCTATCTTGGACATCTATCACTGAGATGCCGGATGAGATTGGGAATCTACAGCTTTTACAGTTTTTAGACATATATAAGACCAGCATAAAAGAGCTTCCATCAACATTTATTCAGCTAAGAAAACTAGAGTTCTTGTGTGTCGATAACCGGACTAGATTGCCGGAACACATTGGGAATCTAAAGTCTCTACAGAAGTTATTACCACATATAGCAATCAGATCTCCATCAATGCTACGTGATTTGAGCAGGCTGACTGAGCTGAGGCATTTGTTGGTCCGCTTCGATGAATGGGACGAGAACTACGAGGAACCTTTTGTTCAATGTCTATCCAGCCTGGTCAATCTTGATTCCCTGCAGATATTTGATTGTCACAATGGTCTAAGTTCCGGTATTGGAAATTTAACACCAGGTCCTCAACAGCTCCGATCCATTAACATAGGACCTGGTACCATCCGTAGGGTGCCAAGATGGATGTCATCACTCTCTGCTTTGTCGGCCTTAGATATCACATTATTGACATTGGAAGAGGAGGACCTTCAAATCCTTGGGAGCGTGCCATCTCTTTGTAATCTCTATATATGGGTGAAGGATCACAGAAAAGATAGAGATAAAAGGTTGGTCATTGGCAGTAACTATCCATTCCGATGCTTAACACAGTTCAGAATTGGACGAGGTGCCATGGAAGTGGGATTTGCACCAGGAGCCATGCTAAAGCTCCAAACGTTTCGTTTGGACTTCCATGTGCGGCATACCATGGATCAGTATGGTGATTTTGTCTTCGGCCTGGAAAACCTCTCTATGCTCGAGCGTGTCATTGTTCATATGAACTGTTACTATGCGGAGCTTGGGGAGGTGGAGCACGCAGAGGCTTCTATACGAAAAGAACTAGACTTGAATCCCAAAAGGACCTCACTTGAGTTGGAGAAGGTAATAATTCAGCCCCTAAATTGCTCATTTATCCAATCTTTTGTGCACCCAGCATTTATACTAATTCTTCATTTTACTTACCTTGTCAATCGAAGCATGGTGATTCATGGAGATCTGGCTGATGATGTGTCTATCTCTAATGCATATTAGAACCGATATTATGACCTAGCAATACCTTACGAGCTATTACTGGTATGGTTTGCTTATTGCCCTACTATTATAATATAGCTTACAAGTTACAACTTGGGCAGCTGAATTTTACTTCAACTTTTTTTGTAAAAGATAATATAAATTAAATCCTTTTTTAGTGTTAACACATTGAAGTGTTTCTCCTGACATGTAAAAAGTGCGGTCCCGTGTACAATTGCTGCATTTATACATTATGACCTTTTATAGACAAGAACTGGACACTAGTTTTGCATGTCAACCATGCATGTTTTATGCAGCTGAGGGTATATACTTGTTCTGCAAATGTTCGTCGTTGATTAGTTGGGATGGAGGTAGATCTTCTGGACTCAGTTGCAGATTGCAACCGAATATCCTACAACTTTAATGACAAATGACGCATAAAAAAATATATTTGACTCAAGAATCACAGATTTCATATATAATGCAATATAATCTTTAGTGAAAGATCACCTAGGGATGCAAACGGTAGAAACAGGCTAAATCACTATCAGATTCATTTCTTTTAACTGAAATCTAATGCAACGCTGGAAATGGATTGAATAGGGCATGTTAAAGGAAATTCGGAAACAAAACTTCATAGCAGATAGGCTTGCCTTGATCATTTCGAACCAAAAACAGAAAAAAAAATTCCATAGTTTAATAATATGAAAGATAAATCCATGAACTATGCATAGGTTTAACATATATAGATCTCACATAACGGGACAAAGAAATGGAAGAAAAGATGAGATGTGCTTTCATACCACCTGCCCCTGTTTCCCGTCTCAGAAGAGGTCCGGTAAAAAACTAGAGTGGCATAGTTTTATTTTCAAAACTAGTATGATGAGTCCGGCCCAGCACACCTCTCGGGGAAAGGCCCAATCGCCCCAAAAGACTAGTCCAATGGGGGAAGGGTGGCTCTCCCTTTTAAGGTGGTTTGGTCCTCCCAAGCTAAGCAAGGTGGGATAATTCGGACGTGCACGGCTTTGCTGCCTACACCGTCGTGCGCCTACACTGTTCTGCGCCTAGCCCATGGGCCGCCTACACCGTCGTGCGCCTGCACTGTTCTGCGCCTGGCTAATCCGTACTCCCGTTGGACACGACTGCCGCCTACACTGTCGTGCGCCTGGCCAAACCGTGCTCCACGGCTGCCGCCTACACTGTTGTGCGCCTGGCCAAATCATGCCCTGAGATGTCCTCATCATCCTCCCCTTCTTAACAAGGGCCCAGCTCTGATACCAAATGATGAGTCCGGCCCAGCACACCTCTCGGGGAAAGGCCCAATCGCTCCAAAAGACTAGTCCAATAGGGGAAGGGTGGCTATCTCTTTTAAGGTGGCTTGGTCCTCCCAAGCTAAGCAAGGTGGGATAATTTGGACGTGCACGGCTTTGCCGCCTACACCGTCGTGCGCCTACACTGTTCTGCGCCTAGCCCATGGGCCGCCTACACCGTCGTGCGCCTGCACTGTTCTGCGCCTGGCTAATCCGTACTCCCGTTGGACACGATTGCCGCCTACACTGTCGTGCGCCTGGCCAAACCGTGCTCCACGGCTGCCGCCTACACTGTTGTGCGCCTGGCCAAATCGTGCCCTGGGATGTCCTCATCATAGTATATCTTAGTTTAAATGAGGGATTGATTTGTTTAGGTGAAATCTCCACAAAAGTGGTATGTTGATTGTTAAATCGATGTATAACCACCTAGTCAATAACAATCAAAAGCTAGGAGAAATTTCAATGAAAGTAAAACTTGTTCTTTTTGTTTCTGTAGTAAATCAAAACCATTCAACACCTATTTGAAAAATATCATTATGCCAAATATTTATGATGTGAAGTAAGTTTGGGTATCTCACCACTGTAAAACAACGTTGATTTGATTAATGGTTGGTCTCAACTTAGGAGCCAACAATACATACACTGCAATTGATGGGGATACTTCTTTTTGTCATGCAATGTGGCTTACATGGTATAATACAGTGTTTAATAATTGCAAACTAAAAGCCGATTAACATGTTGAATTCAGAAGAACCTCTTGTTTGGACTCTGATGCAGCGCGCTAATGACAGAAAGAAAGGAGCATTTGGTCAAGGCTTGTCAGTATTTAGAGTTAAAAGTCATGGAGTTTTCACATTCTATGACTCGTATGTCAATAATATTAAACTGTTATGTGTTTTAAACTTTGTACATGCTGGTAACAATTGAGGATTGATGTCCTTTCTAAAAAACCGTTATATGTTTAAAACTTTTTACGTGCTCGTAATAATTGAGGATTGATGTCCTTTCTAGGGGTCTGAAGATGTAAGTTTCCATTATCTAAAGAAACCACCTGAGCCCACAGCCAACTCATCAAACAATAGAAAATCAAAGGAAAACATGTCGTGTCTAAACACACTTGGGCCTAGTTTAGTCACGTGGCTGGCCTTTTTGTTCTAGGGTCCAGCCCAGTGCAGAAGGAAAAAGCCCAGTAGCAACAACACTACTATGCGGAAGCCCATCAACCAATTTCGGGTTGACCTCATGATGAGAGCAAAATGGGTTATTATTATTTTTAGCATCATTGTGAGCTTATACTGTACTAGACAATCACTTTATTACAATTCCTGGCCACCACATCCACTACCACTAGGAAGTCCGGAGCATGGTGAAGCCACTCGCACACGAGGAAGCGGCTTTAGCACACACATGCGCAGCTCCGTTTGCCTTACGTGTTTAAACACGTACCAAGGACTCAAAACTACTCACTAGCTCTTGGACGTCATGCCAGCAACACGGGTCGTTGACCGGCCAACATTGGCATTCTACTTACTCCATAGATGGCCGGCATATAGAACGCATTGTTGCGATGAGATTGAGAGGATTTGCAATGGCACGAGAGGGATCGTAATTTGGAAGGGAGCGTGTTGACGGCGTGTTTTCCGAAAGCATGCATGACCATGGCAGTATGCAGACGCGTAAGAGGACGCAACAGTTCGTAAGGATAGATTACAATCGAATACGCATGGAATCTAATTCGGATTGCATAGTTTACCACATTTTAAATCGAATTCGAACATGAATACAAGTACAAAATGAATAGTTTGAATTCAAATTCGCATTCGGATATATACTAGGACTTAGAATATAGTGTCATAACGATTATTAATTTGCTTTATTAATTATTTTAATAGATCAAAATCATGATACAAGTAGTGAATAAATTATGAGTAGCGTATGTAATAGATACCTTATTGAAAATAACATGTCAGTTGATAAATATTCAATAATTAAATATATTAAGATATATATATATGTTTCTATAAAGATATAAAATATTTTTAAAAAATAAATACATGTATAAATATAATATATTCACTAAACAAATAAAATAATATATCATTATATATCACCAGCAAAAGTAATTAAATTTTATCATCGTATGTCACTAGTAAAAGTAAATTAACATAATTAGTCTGTTTGTCATATAAATATTTATGATAGTTTTAAGTGGTGCACGTCATTATTTTATTCGTATATAAATAACTTTTAATAGTTTAAGTGGTGCACTTCGCTATTTTATTAGCACTATTAAAACTAACATATTTATCATTAATAACTAGTCATAAAAATAAGTTTTAGAAGGTTTCATCATGTACTTTATTCTTCACGGATACGAATAATGTCAGATATCACACTTTTGTTGAATATGAATCTTAAATCGGATAAAAGAATACTAAAAATCTGATCTGGATGCATCCATTTCATTTATTTTTTTTTGCAAGGACAAAGAGCTGATTTTATTACTCAGGAATTAAAGTACAATCATGAGCAATAATTTGCTCGACACAAGTCGGCGCTGAGAACCTCCACACCACACAATGTTGGGTTCTCTTTGCCAGCTGTGCCAGCTCGTGTGCTACCCTCACACTCTCTTCTTGTCTTGTATGTTTAAACCTCCACTCGGGGAGTGTCACTCCGGCCTCCAGAGCGTCGTGAACGTTGTCCCTTTCTTTGTCCGAACAACACTGCTAGGGAGCTACAGTCTGTTTCAAGCACCGCCCTTTCTTGAGTCTTTTACATGTATACCATTACAAAAGTTGATGGTTACGTGTGTACAACTAAAAAGTTTGGAGACACCTGTATACCATCGTCCGAACTTCCTTTTACGTGTGTACCATTTTCAACGGAAGGAGGCCTAACTAAGGCTAACGGAGGTGAAAAAAGACCATTTTACCCTTGTGTGGGGCCCACCTGTCATCCCTAACATCATCTCCTCCCTCACTCATCTGCCCCTCCCTCTTCCATTCGCCCCTCCCTGACGTTCTTCTGGCCGCCGCTCCCTCCTCCCTCCCTGCGCCCGCCACCGCTCGTTGTTCCCATCTCCCTCCCTTACCCGACCTCCACACCTCATGCTGCGGCGACGCCCGAATCAAATCGCGGCGGCGGCACCTCCTTCGACGGTGGGGCTCGCAGTGGCCCCTCGGTTCCTCCGGCGGCGGCGCCGGCAGGGCTCGATTTGCCCGCCGCGCGGTGTTGCTCCGCTCCCACCCCCTCCTGTCGCGCTGCCTGGCCCCGTCGCGCCATGCTGCTCTGCCCCCACCCGACCCCGCCGGACGCCGCGTCGCCGCCAGCCCGCCGAGGTTCACCGCCCGTGCTCGCTCGTGGCGCGACCGCCCCTGCCCTCGCAAGGTCGCTGGCCTGTCGAACTCTAACTGCCGCCCATGGCTAAGACCGTCGACGGCCGGTCGCGGAGACCGAAGCCGCCGCCGTTGGGTGGGAGGTTGGCTAGGTCCTGGGCGGCGGCGGGTGGTAGGGTTCAGGGCCCGCCGTCAGTGGGAGCCTGGGAGGGGCTCTGTCCTGGGCGGCGGCGGGAGGAGGCTCAGTCAGGGGCCTGGTCATGAACGGGCAGCGGGAAAGCAGATGGATGAGGGGTATAACGGACCTTTCCATTAATGGGTCCCACCTAATAGGGTTAAGTTTTAACAGGAGTTGGACGGAATGGTACACACGTAAAAAGAAGTTAGGGTGATGGTATACAGGTGTCTCCAAATTTTTTAGTGGTACACAGGTAACGATCAACTTTTGTAATGGTATACACGTAAAAGGCTCCCCTTTCTTTCGTCCATTCAACAACAAGAACCAAGCCTTCCCTGCAAGCCAGAGCCTCGAGTTCCTCTGCATCAGCACCACCTCCTACTGCCTTCCAAGCAGTTAATAGCACCTTCCCCTTCCCTTGTTCATCACGGATCACAACACATATTCCTCTCATCTTCTGCCATCCCATCTCTGGATGCATCCATTTGACATCATATTAAAATCAAATACGAATACAGATATTATATTAATAATTTTTTAGATAGAATAGACATCCAAATTTATCCTAAACAGTTCACCATTTCCTGTGTTATGCTTCACCTGATGGATTACAAAATGCTACTAGGCATCTGTTGCGTTAATAGATTTCTGGCTGTGTCGCCATTTGGCGGTGCAGGCCCCTTCCTACAAAGAACATATAGACAAAAAAAAAGTGTAATAATTTTGAAAAAGAAAAATGCTCATATGGGTTTCGCGACAGATCGTCGCATGCTGGTCCGTCCCTTTTATTCCTGGAAAGAAAAACAACGACGACAAAAGGTTGCCACCGTGGGCCCGCCCACACGCAGAGATAACAGGCTAAACAGAGACCCCGGAGCGGGTGGCCAGAATCGCGCCACCTCGGAGCCGCAGGCCCCCTGATCTAATCCACAAAGGCTCAAACGGGTGCTGCCTCACTCTGCTTACTGCACCCAGCACGGCTCCACTGTGTAGCTTCCTCTGCTTCTCCTCCTCCGTCCATCCTGACCGCTGTGTTGCCCTTCCAGTGTCCTGTCCGGCCGGCTTCCGTAGGTAGTAACCGCGGAGGAGTAGCTCCAATGGCCACCCTGACCGCCATCTCCGGCAAGGCAGCCGCCGCCGGATACTGCAAGGCACCCGCCCTGAGCTGGAAGGTAACCACAAAGACCGGAATGATGCAAAGTGTACTGTATTGTGCTCTGTGCTCAACGGCATTTCTTCTCCTTTTTTTGGTTATTTTTACCTCTTATTTGTTTCGTGCTTATTGATAGTTTAGTGCATCACAACCCAAGTGTGTGTTGGTCTGCTCCTTTCTTGTCATTCCCGTGGCAGAATTTTCTTCAAAACTCTAAACTTCTTTTGTAGTACCTACTACCTAGCTAGTACGTGTGTGCTTTGTGTGTACGAATCGCTAGGCGATTTGTCGTCGATGACGCCGCCGGAGCACTGTTTCCGGTAGGTGTCGAGGAAAATAAGCGCACCAACGGCGCGTATGGCCCACCGGTGCCGGCCACTCGGCAGAATGTGAACGTTGGTGCCTTGGTGGTAGCCGTAGCCATTGAGATGGTGATAACTTTAGCTTCCCCATTATGTTGTAGTACTAGACCACCAAGCCGTTGATGGAGTTCTCTTCTTTTCACCAAAAGGTTAATTACCGACAAGCACTAGTCGATGAACACACACAACCCAACTTTTGGCATCCACAAGCTGGGAATTTCGGTTCATCATTTGTTTAAAATCAACATCCAGCATACAATTTCGAGTAACTCCAGAACAACCAAAGGTTTCCGATATATATGTCAGTTGGAAAAATTCTACGGAATCCTATTTTTGCATTGGTTTCTCTCGTCCTAGTACTAAGCACTACGGGAAACCCAGTAGTCGCCGAGTGTCCTGGACACTCGGTGAAGGCCAAAAAACACTCGGCAAAGCCTTTGCCGAGTGTTACACTCGGCAAAAAGCACTCGGCGACTGTAGACTCGGCAAAGAGTGTCTTTGCCGAGTGTCATATTTCGGGCACTCGGCAAAGGGTTTGCCGAGTGCCAATGCCGACACTCGGCAAAAAAAGTAACATAACGGCCACGTGCCGTCGCCGTGACGACACTATTTGCCAAGTGTCGGATCTGGACACTCGGCAAAGCCGCACATCTTTGCCGAGTGTCGCGATCTGACACTCGGCAAAGCTCCCGCCACACAGCCACGTGGCCCTGAGCCTTTGCCGAGCGTCATGGCAAATACACTCGGGAAAGACTAGCCCTTTGCCGAGTGTCGTTGCAAATACACTCGGCAAAGGCTCAGTCTTTACCGAGTGTATTTACTATTACACTCGGCAAAAAATGACAGAAAATAGCAGAAATTGTACCTTTGTCGAGTGTGCATGCAAATACACTCGGCAAAGGCCCTTTTTACCGAGTGTACACTCGGCAAAGCGGCAATTAACCCCCTGTTTTATTTGTTCGGTCGCGTACAACGTACCCTTGCTCAACAAACATTAGAGGCAGTTCATATACATGACAATAAGCATTACATGCAGCACATATAGATAATATCAATAACCATTAATCCATCGAAAGCATCACAGGCAGTTCGACAACACAAGTTCACTAGTTCACAACCAAAGTAAGTTCACAACCAAAGTATGTTCATTCACAAGTATAAACATTGTCAAACAATTCACAAATCACTGAGGAGGTGGTGGGTTGGGTGCGAACAGTTGACGGTCTAACCGAACCGCCAGGTCATCGTCCGGTGGCCCCTCGTTCGACGCCGCCACTGATCCAGCAAAATTCTACACAAAGGATAGCAGATTGCATGTGTGAAACAAGTGACAAAACAGAAACTAAGTTTTCTAACGTTGTCAATGGTGGACAACTACGTTGGTTGTCTAAGGTTGAAATAAAAATTTGTCAGCTGACTCACATGAGAATATGATGCCGGAGGTGCTGCCATCGGCGGAGGTTGAAGTGTGAACGGCGGCTAGTTTGCCAACAACTTGCAATATTATATCAAAAGCTTCTCGACTATGGCTAAACTGGGACTTTATGGCTAACAGGCGAGCAATGGCATCAAGTTTTGACACAGTGGTATGATCATGAAGGGGTTTTTGTGCCGCAGACAACATTTCATAATAAGCCTTCGCACTTGGCTCCGGCTCATCCTCCGTATGTGCTTCATCATAGTCATTCAACATGTGTGCAACCCCGGCATCATCATCAAACTCCTCGATGCGTTGCCTCACGACATCGTCTCTCACACGCTGGGTCTCGCCATGGCAGGTCCATCGGGTATAGTCTGGCGTAAATCCTAGCCTGATGAGATGTTTGCTCATGGTGGTCTTTGTTTGTCGTTTACGGTTTGCACAGTTCACACATGGACAGAAAGCTCGTGTAGTCTTGGCAAATGCAAAAGCTTGGTTCACAAAATCTTCTGTCTTGCTAAACCATTCAGCTGTTTTGTCAGCAAAGCCCGTGTACATCCACTCACGACCGTCCATCCTCTAACAGATCACCAAGACGTGTCAAACTAACTTGCATCTACCGGAATGTGTATCATACTCTAATAGGTAAGGATAGGTCCTAATCCCACCCGAGGATGTGTAGATGGGGCTAGTTTCCATGCTCTACTCCTATCCAAGACAGAATTTCGGCAGCACCTCACCGCTGTTCTCCAAATACACGTCCTGGCAAGGAGATTGTGTATCGGAGAACAACGGGAGGTGATGCCGAAGCTCTGTCTCAGATAAGAGCAGAACATGAAAACTAAGCTCATCTACACATCCTCCGGCTGTCCAAAAAACGTGGACAATTCAAAAGAGATACGGTCATACATATGCAAATCTGCATATTTCAAACTGTATCTCTTTCGAACGGGAGACGCCTAACTAGGTTACGTGACCTACAAACACGAATGAACAGGAAGGAAAGATGCGCTCACCAAGTACAAAGACGACGAAGCCGAGCTGAGGAAGGCCTAGAAGGGTCGTCGCAGGCGTACACGGCCCCTCGGTGGAGCAACGGGTCGACGAAGGCGTACACGGAGCTGGCGGTGTCGCGGCAAGTCGAGCGGGTCGACGAAGATGTAGACGAGGTCAGCGGTGTAGCAGGAGGTCGAGGAAGCCGCTCCTGCAAAAAAAAGGCAAACAGGTAAATATGTAAAAATTTTGGCAGCATCTCCCCTGCACGAGGAGGTTTCCAAAACCTGCAATAAAAACAGCTCGATAGCCGACAACATACACATCGGCACAATGGCCAACAACAACATACACACCGGCAATTCATATTAATTTAAATTAACTTTGCAACTAAACAAGAAATTCATCTCAATTTAAATTAACTATGCAACTAGACAAGAAATTCATCTCAATTTAAATTAACTATTGAACTAAACAACAAATTCATCTAAATAAAATTAATCATGCATCTCCAATCCAATACAGTAATGACAGGGAAGGGAAGGGGAAGGGGGAAGCTAACCTCGCAGCCGGGGCGGTGGCGGCCTCTGCACGGAAGAGGAGGCGGCCGGGGACGGCGGAGGAGGCAGCGGCGGCCGGGCCGCGCGTGCGGCGGAGCAGGCGGCGTAGGCCGTGCGGCGGCCTCTGCGCGGGCCGTGCGGCGGCCTGGGGCGGGCGTGCGGCGGCGGCCGGGGCGCGCGTGCGGCGGCCGGCGGCTGGCGGCGTAGGCCGGCCGGAGCAGCGCGTCGCGGCGGGCAGTGGCGGGGGGCCGAGGCAGGCGCGTGCGGCGGTGCGGGTCGTGCGGCGGCCAGCGGCTGGCGGCGTAGGCCGGCCGGAGCTGCAGCGGCGCGGAGCTGGCGGCGGCGGTGGCGGAGTGGAGCTGAGTGTGTGTGTGAGATTCTGTCTGTGCGCGGCCAAGTGTGGGGAGGTATTACCCCCTTGTTTGCCGAGTGCCTGCGATCTGGCACTCGGCAAACGCCGTGCCTTTGCCGAGTATCGCCGATCCGACACTCGGCAAAGCTCCTTCGTTATTTTATGCCACGACCACCGGTTTTTAAATTGCAATTAATAGATAAAAAATATCAAACTGTTTCTAAAAATTACAAAAATTTTAGATTAACTAAACCATGTTGTATATTGCCTATAAAAAATATGAATCTAAATTCTATTCTAATTTTCAATTTGGTTACAAATGTAATTGAATCCTTCTCAAGAGTACGAATCTTATTCGGAAATTCTCCGGTTTGTAAGGGTCATACATGAAATATTGTTCGAAACCTTCTCCGCTATTTACCACAACCTTACACGGATGTAAACATAATATCCAGACAATTCTCATATTTTTCAGACATTTTTTGCATTTTATATAATTTTTAAACAACACGGTCACAGGTTAATGGTCATGTATCGGCAATAAAATGTTTAAAATTTCACTAACTTTCATGGATAAGGACTAACAATGGAGTAAGTAGCATGAATAATATTTTTTAACTCAATTTATTTCATTATTTAAGTCCCTTGTAGTTCAAATACGATTTATTTGAAAAAAATCCTAGAAATCAAATAAAGTATTTAAAAATAGCTAAAAGAGTAAAAAATTTACCAGCTTTCAGTGTGAAGGACTAAGAAACGTGTATGGAGAGAAGAAAAAGTTTAGGAGCGGTTTGGCGGTTTTTTTGTTTTTGTTTGCCGAGTGCATGTGGTCACACTCGGCAAAGATGTGACTGAAATCTTTTTTTAAAAAACTTCGCCGAGTGTTACAAGCAGACACTCGGCAAAGGGCCAGCACCGTCATCTCGCCGTCCCCCACCGTTCCCGCGCCGTCCACCCGCTGCATGTTCGCCGAGTGTCGTCTTGTTGACACTCGGTAAAGGGCTTGTTCGCCGAGTGTCTGCTCTTTGCCGAGCGTCAGAGGCTAGGCACTCGGCAAAGGGCTTGTTTGTCGAGTGCCCGCAGTTTGACACTCGACGAAGATTTAACACTCGGCGACTACTGGGTTTCCCGTAGTGTAGCATTTTGTGGCATTCCAGCACTGGCCTGCTCGGTGCACGCTGCTCCCGGGTCTGAACTGAATCCATTTCCTGCCGCCCATGACTAAAACTTGCAGGGAAGCAGAGCTCCAGCAGGCCGGAGCCTGATCTCCATGGCGGCGGCGACGAGATCCGGCCGCCTCGTCTCCCTAAGAACGCCTCGTTTCCGCGTGTACGCGGTAACATATCTCCAACAACGGCTCAATTTGCACACACATTCCTTGGCTATGCCTATCTGAAATTGGGTGAGCAATAATAATGTGCGACATGGATCGATCTGCTGCATGCAGGCGAAGGCGGAGACGGTGAACAAGGTGATGAGCATCGTGAAGACGAAGCTGGCGCTGGGCGCGGACGCGGCGCTGACGCCCGAGTCCAAGTTCACGGACCTCGGCGCCGACTCGCTGGACACGGTCGAGATCGTCATGGCGCTGGAGGAGGAGTTCAAGATCACCGTCGAGGAGGACAACGCCCAGAGCATCACCACCATCCAGGACGCCGCCGAGCTCATCGACAAGCTCGTCGGCTGATGGATATGACGACATTAATTACCCAATTTTCGTGTTTATTATATTGTTCTCTCTACTACTTAATTAATTAGATGGAGTTTCTATATTTATGTCTTCCTTCGTGACGACATTACTTTTTTTTTTTTAGGATTTTATCGACATGTTTGTGCTTTAATGCATATGGACACAAATGGTTGAGGCCCTTCTGTACCAAATTGGAATCCCGTTGGGACTTGGGAGTATATATGTTCATTGCCGTTTCTGTCAGCCGGAGAGACATGTTCGTCGCTGCTGCTGCAGAGAAATCGATCTGCTGGGCCTGGGAGAACTTGGTCAATAGCTGACAGATGTTTTGCGAAAAAATTTTCGAGTATGTCGGACACACATTTGAAGTATTAAATATAGACTAATTACAAAACTAATTACAGATTCTGTCAGTACATCGCAAGACGAACCTAATGAGTCTAATTAATCCGTCGTTAGCACATGTTTACTGTAGCAATTTATTGTCTAATCACGACCTAACTAGGCTCATTAGATTCGTCTCGCGAAGTACACTCCATCCATATAATAGGTTATTTTTTTCGACTACATTTAATATGCCATGCATGTGAGGGAACGCACTCGAAAAAAATTTCGCGAAACATCTACGCAGAGCCAATAGCTTCAATCGTAAGCCGTCTGCCGTCACCAGCTTTCACCGACCGTCACGGGACCCGTTCTCGCATCGCATCGCACGTGTTTATCCGAGGTGATGATAGCTTGCTTCCCGTTTAGGCCAAGTACGAGGTTCTGCATCTGAACACGGTGCGGCAAAAAAGCCCTCTTGAGTAATGCCTTGTACGGCACTACGGCATACCAAATGTGGAAACTGCAACCTTTCTGCCTTGCGTGCAGCAGAAAAAAGGGGGCAATTTAGAAAACAGCACTATTTTCTCACCGGATTCATGAAACAACACTACAAACTTGTGACTTCACAAAATAGCACCGGTTTTGCCAAATGATTATGTAAATAGCATGTTGTCATCCTTTTCCAACTCTTGGCATTTAAGTATGGCTTCAAATTGCCCCTGCTATATCTTATATGCTTAGCCACCCTTTCCACCTCTTACATATCCAGTTTGAACAAAGAAATCTCAAAACTCACCACATGGCATATTGCACCACTTATCTTACGTAGGGTTGTACCCTGTATTTTTTTAAGAAACACATCTTACATGATTGGCATTCAAATATCTCGAAAGAACATCTAAATCCTAAATCCATAAACGCTAAAACCCTAAACTCTAAACCATAAAACCCTAAAAATCCTAAACCCTAAATTCTAAATCTTAAACCAAAACCCAAAACACTAACCAAAAACCCTAAACCTAAAAACTATAAAACCCTAAACCTTGAACTCTAAACCCGAAAAACCCTAAAACTCTAAAAACTCCAAAATCTTTTACATGAGGACGTCTCAAAAGAACTACTAATTAAATTGCATGGATCAAAAAGATATATATCACACGAATTCCATGCTTAAGTACTAAGTGATTAATCAATTGTTTTGCTTGCAAGATCATAAATCAAATGTTGCACTAACCACTAAGTAACCATGAGAAATATTCACAGACAAAACATGAGGGGCAAGTTGGTCTTTTGAGTTTGGTGAAAACAAAGAAAACAAAGAAGTGTTGTTCCATGAATCGCTGGATGGATGTAGTGCTATTCTGTGAAAGCATAGAATTCTAGTGCTATTTTAGAGACACCGTGGGAAACAAGTGCTATTCTATGAATTCCCCCCCCCCCC
This sequence comes from Urochloa ruziziensis, assembly GCA_015476505.1. NCBI lineage: Eukaryota > Viridiplantae > Streptophyta > Magnoliopsida > Poales > Poaceae > Urochloa > Urochloa ruziziensis. The sequence goes on from CM027119.1 coordinate 30,217,012, forward strand.
CCCCAGAAAAAAGCAGAGGAGCACGGTTCCTGTGGAAACGTAAGCGTTGCTTTTGCTCGCGTTAGTTCTGCTTCTGCTATATGTGAAGCAGGACATGCATGACGACATGTCTACCAAATTTATCTTTCAAGTGACAGAAAAAACAAACTTGAATGTATAACCAATCACTCTTACCTTAAATTTAAACTTTTATAAAGTACAGCCTGTGGCAAATAAAAACACTTAATGTTTTTGCATGTTATGGTGTCTGATGTGCATGCATTTTTAGTTGTTGTTTTCTACTTAGAATATACTCCGTAGTACTCACTACAAAATCAAGTTTATGAGGTTATGAATGTTTCCACTGCAAGATAGACATCTTATCTTTCGTGACAGAATAGTTTAGTGCTTTTAGCAAATTTTTCCCGAGTGACTTATACTTTTCTAGTATAATTTGTTTTTTTTTCGTCCAATAATTTACCAAATCACCAATACTTTTTGTTGCCAACAAGCTCATCACATTCTTGTTGACCAAAATGAGTAGATGGAATTGAGTATCATTGTCAATTGTAAAAGAGAAGAAAAGGCTAATAAGATATGAGGTCTTCTATTAGCAAATGATGAATGATGATACACCATGCATTCCTAGTTTTATGACTTGGTACTTGTGATACATGAATTCTAGAATACACATTCGTCTTAAGTTGAATATGCATTTATTCTTAAATGAATGTGATATGTGTTCTATCATGTAGAATAACTTTTACCTTTATGATCATAATCTAATGCCATTATGCATATCGTTTTTTGTGAATCGCACAATACAAATGCAGACACTCTTTCTGGATTTGTTTTTGAAATTTTATCCTTGCCTGTTCTTGGTAAAGATACACTGATTAATCCAAACGAGCACATGTATTTGTATCCATCTGTATCGATTGCACAAGAGGCACGTATGAAAACCTACTATTTGTTTCAGTTGTTTTCTACTCCTTCCATCTTGAAATGTAAGGTATTCGATCATTCAAACTTCCTTCCAAATATAAGGCATTTTAGGTGTATTTAAATATCTTATACATTTAGGATAGATATAGTGCATCAGGAAACCGGCAGGGATAATGTTTAAGGACCGACTATGATGGGATGCTCTATAGTGGTGATGGATGATGGACGGATGGTTGAGAAATAAGCATTGTTTTCTAATAAATTGTAGCACATTAATATTAAAGTAGTACAATATCATCTTCAAGGTGAGTTTGTTGATTACAAAAGAGGTTGACAACTCATGGCCCCTTGGTGCACCATAAAACAAGTCCAAAGGGCTAAGCATGGATACATTCATATGCTTTGGTTAACAATAGAACCCATGTCCTAGAGTGAAAATGCATGACAGGTGTCGATACTTTGGTGAACAATAGGACGCATGTCCAAGAGTAGGGATGCATGAATGACGCGCTTTGATTCTTTGGCGAACAATATAACACGTGTCCAAGAGCAGGAATGCATGTAAGCCGCGTGTCAAGGATTTTCACGGTCCGTAACAGAGTCTAGTCGTGGTTGTTAGGCAATGTCAGCTACAACTAGGGCAAGAAAACATGCCTCCTGTTTCGTAATACAATATACTTTTGCCCAATAATTTACAGAGTAGCTTTGTCTCAATTCTTTTATTGAGAGTTAATTTTAAATATTTTACCACAAGTATACACATAAAAATAAAAGATTGATACTAGTAAATATATTAAAAAAATGCTTTTGAGTAACTTATTTTAATAGTTCTTTTAACTTATTTGAGTGAATACATAGAAATTTTAATCATCAAAGGGATCTATAAAAGATCGTATAAGCCCCTCATAACAACAGAGATGCCATATCTTATATATACTATAAAGAGTGAAAGATTTGACGGTCATACAGATCTTACTCTTACACCTCCTACATCGTCGAATTTTATGATAATCGAATGCTTTAGATTAATCTAAATAGTCCATGTTGATTACATCTCTAATTTAAAACTCTTACACCTTTCACCCTATGCCATTGGATTTTATGATAATCGAACTCTAGATTAATCTAAAGAGTTCACATTGATTACATCTATAATTTAGTAATTTTTTAAAACACGTATCGCACTTCGGCTGCTTCTTTTAAAAGGAAGCCAAAATATAATTTTGGGAACCGCGTACTCTAAACCAAAACCGACCAGCAAACTGAATGCTATAAGGCCTCCTCCAGTGGTTGAGCTAGCACACTAGCTCTAAACATTGTAAGAGACAACTCTTCCAATGATCTAGCTCTTAGCACATAGCTCATAATATGAGTGACCCCACACGTCATCCTCACGTAATCTCGAAGTACGTGTATGAGACTATCTCTTGATTAAGAGATAACTCTTCTCTCTTCTATTAAAATATGAAAAAATATTCTATGGGGTAGCTAAAAGCTGACCATTGGAGGAGGCCTAATCAGCGGGACGAGTACATAGTACATTGTACATACAGAATGCAGGCCGCAGCTGAACAATCCCCGCGCGTGACGTCAGCGTAGCCGCGCCGCCGTCTACTAGCTCTCTCTGTAGCCTTCTAGCCTGTGGCCATGTTTAGTTCCCACCCGAAACATTTTCATCCATCACATCAAAGGAGAATCTTTAATGCATAAAGTATTAAATGTAATCGAAAAAGGTGAAAAGTTATATGGATAGACTGTAAATCGCGAGACGAATCTAATGAGTCTACTTAATCCATGATTTGCAACAGTAGTGCTACAGTATCATCCGCTAATTATGGATTAATTACCCTCTAATTACTATCGTTAGATTCGTCTCGAGATTTCCAACCTATCCATATAACTTTCCACCTTTTTCGTCTACATTTACTACTTCTAAATTAATAAAATCAAAAACCGAAATATTTTCACGAAATCTTTTCGCGAACTAAACGCGCGCTGTGCCCCGCCGTCTCCCTCACCTCTTCTTCTCCCTCCCGACGCGACGACGTGTCCGCATTGATCACCGTCCAACTCAAACTCCAACGGTCAGATCCCACCTGGCGTGCTCTACATATCCCGTCCCGTCTCGGCCTCCCCCTCTCAGAAGCCTTTTTTCCCCCCAAATCTCGCGTGCTGCCTCCGTCCTGCTCCGCCTCCCCGCTCCTGTGCCCCCCGCCCCACCCGCGCGCGTGCGCCCCCGATCCGGCGCAATCCGCCGGCGCGGCCGTCGATTGGCGCGGCTGCCGTGGTGCGCGAACGCTCGGCGCCGGCGCGGGCTGCGGATCGAGGCTCGGGTCGACGGATTTGGGCGCCCGCGGGACGAGACCTAGGCCGGCGGCGGCGGCGGTGCCGGAGTTTGTGACGGGGTTTGGGGGAGGAGGAGGGGTTGGTTGCATATGCGCGTGACGGTCACGCCCAAGGACGAGGAGCGGCTGGTCGGATTGATGGCGCGGGAGCGGCCGCGGTCGGCGGTGGTGACGGCGGGCGGGGATTTGGTGACCGCCGGCGGCGGGGGCGACGGGTCGGATGGGGACTCGTCGGGGTCGATACAGGAGATCACCGCCGACGACTTCAGGAAGGACTCGTCGTCCGCCGCCGCCGCCGCCGCGGCGTCGTCGAGATCTAGGTCTTGGACGGGCCCGCCGGCCATGGGGTACATGGCGCGGAGCTACGGGCAGGCGTTCCACAGCTTCGCGTGGCTGCAGGCCGTGCAGAAGAAGCCGCTCGTGGCGCAGCCCGCCGCGGACCCGGAGGCAGACGAGGACGAGGTGGAGCACGCCGTGGACGTCTCGGACGGGGAAAAGGAGGAGGGCGAGATTGAGGAGGGGGAGGCCGTCGAGGGCTCTTCCTCGCCGCCTCGGGCGCAGCTCGAGACCATAGATTTGGACTCGGACGCCCCGGAGAGGTCAGAGTCGGTGGCTGCGGAGGGGACCGCTGGTGCCGCGCCTGCTGCGGCCACCCAAGAGGGGGAGGTCGACTTTGACCAGCGCGTGGGGATCATTCTGGAGGACCTGGAGATGATCTCCATTGAGGAAGCTGAGAAGTACAGACAGATTCTTCATGTTTTTGTTGAATGACGCCTTCAATTGGACGCTGAGAAAAAACTGGTTGTTCTTGCTGCTGTGTTGCAGGTCGTTTGAGGGCACGTGCGAGCGACTGCGCACATGCTTTGAGAACCTGAAGCCGCTGTACCCGGACAATGGGAGTCCGTTGCCAATGCTTGATCCCCTCATGCACCAGGCGTTTATCGGAATTGATACACTCACCACTGTAAGGCGAAGACCAAGAACAGCTTTGTTCCCTTCCTTGACTGTAAGGCTGACACTTGTCGCGTTGCATTGCTGCAGGTGGTGAATTCGTTTAACTTGCCGAGGAGGGAGCATAATAAGACAATGCTTTTGAAGTATGCGACTCAACTTGAGCTAATTATGGATGAAGAAAACTACCACCTTTTGTGTAACTGAAAGATATCTTTTGAATGATGTAGGTTGTTGTTCCACATCAAGAACAGATATTCAATCATGCTGTCGCCTGACCAGAGAGATGAGGTTAGTAATGTTTCCGTTTTGTTGCTTGCAAGCTAAATTCTGAAGTTGCAACCTCAATTTTGTGTCCTGTTCCTGTGCATCAGCTGGACAGCCGTGTGAGACAGTTAGTTTTCGAGGAAAAAGACAATGTCAGTGACCCAAGTACCAGTGGCGGCACTGCAGCGATAAATGTTTCGGCTCCATCTGCGCAGGTTTCATCAGGGAGATTGGCATTTGAATCAGAAGCAACAAATCCATTCAGTGGCTCTAGCTTGCCGAGGTTGGAATTACCTGCAAAAAGGATTAGTCCCTTGTTGGATCTTCATGCAGATTATGACGAGAATAGCTTACCCTCGCCCACACGGGATAATGCGCCTTCTTTTCCTGTGCCAAAGCCTATAGGGTTTGGAGCATTTCCAATGGTACCTTCGTTCCCAGAGAGAGCTGAGTCTGGAAGGAATTCGATGTATCCATCCTTAAGTGATCCTTTGAAAGCTGTTTCATCATATCAGCAGAAGTATGGACAGAAATCTGTCTTTCCAAGTGATGATCTGCCAAGTCCAACTCCTTCTGGTGATGATGGTAAATCTGCAGACAAAAGTGGTGATATATTTGGTGAGGTTTCCAGCTTTTCAGTTCCAAAGAAGACTGCACTGCCAAGTACAAGTCAGATGCCTGCCTCTCAACCTAACGCAGTCAGTGGTCCACCTGGTTATGGTAAACAAGCTGAGCTGGTTGCAGGTCCAAATCATGCGCTAAAGGCTACATCTAAAAGTAGAGATCCAAGGCTCAGGTTTTTGAACCGTGATTCTGTTGGTTCTACAGATGCAAATTCGCGTATGAATTTTTCAGATCCGAAGGATGGAAATTTGGGTGGAGTACCAATTGTTAACCGTAAACACAAAGCAGTTGATGAACCCCAGGTGGATGAAAACGTGCTAAAAAGATTTAGGCATGGTGCTGGGGATCCAAGAAATATGCTGGTGGCAACAGGGAATCCCAATCAGCCAATGACCAACATCATGAGGGCTCCCCCAATCAGCAGTGGAACAACTATGCCATTTTTGCAACCCCCAAGTTCTGCTCCACAAATCAGTGCACCTCCTGCTGTTTCATTGCCTTCTTCTCTATTAAAGGACATTGCTGGGAATCCAACAGTGCTAATGAATTGGATTAAAATGGAACAGCAGAAGATGTCAGCATCAGAACCTCAGCAGGTAGCTACCACCAGTGCTAGTGGCATGACCAGTACTGGAATTGCTGGCACGGCTTTACCACCTGGGAACGCTCCAAAGACCACAGAAGCTGCACAAGTTCTGTCTGTGCGACCACAGGTGCCAACACAAACACCACCTTTGGTAAAGCTCATTCTACTTTGTTTTGGTCTTCTGTATGTATTGTTTTGTATGTTATTACTTATTAGCCAGTAATTAGGTGTTCTTCATTTTCATGGGATGCCAGTTTTTTTTTTGCTTTGTTGGAATATTTTACTTAGTTTTGCTATTTCTGTAGAACTCACAAAATGATGCTAGTATACTACGTATGAAGCCCCGTGATCCCAGAAGGATCCTTCATAATAACATAGCCCAGAAAACGGATGCAACTGGCTTGGAGCAAGTCAAATCTAATGGAACTACTCAGCCAGATTCTCAGGGCACCAAAGATCAGACTACTACTATGGCTTCCCAACCAGCTTTGGTGTCTAACATTGCACGTTCGTTCACCATGAGCACAAAGCGTGGTGATGCTGTCTCCAATTCACAGTTAGCTGCTACAACTCTTATGGCTCCTACACAACAAGCTTCGGGCAGCACAAATAGGGCTGGATCCGAGGTTGGCAGTTCAGCAAAATGGTCATAATTCTGTTGCAGCTAATGCTTCTGCAGCACCACTAGAAGCTGCGCAGCCAGTTAGCACATGGGGTGATGTTGACCATCTCCTTGATGGTTATGATGATCATCAAAGGGCTCTCATACAGAAGGAAAGGGCAAGACGGATCACAGAACAGCAGAAAATGTTTTCAGCACGGAAGCTATGCTTGGTGCTTGATCTGGATCACACTCTTCTTAATTCCGCAAAGGTATTAGGCACTTCAGCGTATGAGTTTTAATTTTAATTATTTGCCCTAATGTAATGCTTATGCAGTTTAATGAAGTGGAATCTAAGTATGAAGAGCCATTACGGAAGAAAGAGGAACAGGACAGGTCCTTGCCAGAACGCCATCTCTATTGTTTGCATCATATGAATATGTGGACGAAATTGAGACCAGGAATATGGAATTTTCTTGAGAAGGTTTGTTGAGTAGTTTCTTCTAAGAAAAAAAACTTGGCGACTTTGGTGTGTTTATGCTCTGTTGTTAATTTTTGACCTTGCTGTAGGCAAGTAAGCTCTTTGAGTTGCACCTGTACACCATGGGGAACAAACTTTATGCTACTGAGATGGCCAAGGTTCTTGACCCTACTGGGACCTTGTTTGCTGGGCGAGTCATCTCAAGAGGTGATGATGGTGATCCTTTTGACAGCGATGAGCGAGTGCCCAAGAGTAAAGATCTGGATGGGGTGTTGGGGATGGAATCTGCAGTGGTAATCATAGATGATTCTATCAGAGTCTGGCCTCACAACAGACACAATTTGATAGTTGTAGAGAGGTATGTATCACTGTTTAATGTTTTTATTCTTCGTATATACATGAAATAATGGTAAATACATCTTGACTAAACCCCTTTCCTTTTTTTGGCAGATACACCTATTTTCCTTGCAGTAGACGTCAATTTGGCCTTCCTGGACCGGCACTTCTTGAGCTTGACGTAGACGAGAGGCCAGAGGATGGTACACTTGCTTCTTCATTTGCGGTACGCACTTGTTTCTCCACAATTGAGCTCACTGTGGGCTGAAGTCCACCTTTGATTATTCTGACGGAGTTGTGCTCACTGGTAATAGGTCATTGAGCGAATTCACCGCAACTTCTTTTCTCATCCTAACCTCAATGAGGCTGATGTGCGAAGCATACTAGCAGCTGAGCAGCGGAAGATCCTTGCTGGCTGTCGTATTGTATTTAGCCGGGTTTTCCCGATCGGAGACGCCAATCCCCATTTGCATCCTCTGTGGCAGACTGCAGAGCAGTTTGGTGCAGTCTGCACGAACCAGATTGACGATCGGGTCACTCATGTTGTTGCCAATTCCCCAGGAACAGACAAGGTGAACTGGGCATTATCTACTGGCAGATTCGTGGTGACTACAGGATGGTGAGAAATATTATTACTGCTTTCATTTGCTTAATCACTTTTTTCTATTACGTAACATTATTTTCTAACTTGTGGAGATGATCCATCACTTGATTGAAATTCTGTATCATGTTTGCCATCAACAGGGTAGAAGCTTCAGCTCTTCTGTACCGGCGCGCCAATGAGCTTAACTTTGTAGTCAAATAACACCCTGCTGAGCCCCATTTCTCCATCTAGGCTCCAGGGAAGAAGTCTTCTCGGGATGGGATCCGGTCAGGAACATAACATGATAAAAAAAAGCTAACAACTTTCTAAAAAGCCGGACCCATAGTAAGAATCAAACCAACTACCTCCAACAGAATTCCAGGCTTTAATACAATGGGTAATAACAAAACAAAAGCTTTATGAAAAGCCTGACAGAGGGGACTGGGACAGCGGTCGGTGTCATTACCACGGGGTGGGGTGGTGGTGCCAAAGTCCAGAAGTACCTTAGAAAAGAGCCAAATGTGCGCAAAAGTGAAGTCACCACCTCCCCGTTTGTAACATGTAAAATTGGTGCATTTTTGGTGCGAGTCATAGGTTCATATACCGCCTCAGGCGCCTTTAGTCACAAAATAAGGGGTTCTGGTAGCTGTCGGGGGTAATCGATCGAAGTGACAATTAAACTGAACGGTGGCAATTTTGAACGAGGCGGTATGTGTATGTATATCTTGGAGATGAAAAGTGTGGGTGGTTGCGTCTACGCCGTCAAACGCTGAAAAGGCGCATGGACAAGGACATTTGGGTTTGTTAGTTAGGTGGGTTCGGATAAAGGGAATGAAGAATTGGGTGTCAAATGGTGGCAGGGAAGAATGCAGATAATGTGATCGGTTGTGAAAGATTACTCTCAAAAAGAAACGCGTGACCGAGTGTTACCAAGTGTGCGAATCTTTAGGGGTTCCGGATGAAAATCACAAACCGTTTAGTTTTATCCGTACCTATTTTTTTTTCTTTCCGGATGAAAATTGCAGTATATCATTGGAGTTTTTGCTTTGGCCGGGTGTCCGTATCATTTTAAGTGTTAGTACATCTGCCAAAGGTCTTTTACGTAAAGAAAAGGGCATTGGAGACTTTCTGAACGTTAAAAAACATTTTATGTTATACGACCTTTGGACATTTTTGTAGGAGAAAAACAAGAGATTTCGTCTTCACTCGTCAAATGACAAAATTGGATGCGGCACGCACGTGTAAAGAAAAACTCTTTGAGAGCCCATCTGGACTCTTCTTTGAATGTCGAGGGATCGTTAGGGCCAGCCATCATAGACAAAATCGAGGTGTATTTACTTTTTACTCTACTCCTGGGCTACCCATTGGAAAAACTTCTCCAACAAAAATCATTGCAAGGGAACCTCAACCATGACTCCATGAGTTAGAGAAAGAGCCATTCATCCTTGCTACTCTAGATCCTTTAGAAGCCAGTTTCCTTAGAGAAACCATGCTCAAGCCAATCACCGCTAGGAGCAACGAACAATTAAGGATGAGAGCTATTGTCAGAAATTCTCTGGATCAACCACCTTCCTTAACCATTCAATACTCCATACAAGGGTTGGAGGTGGATACTTTTTACAATCCCACTGTTGAGGCCAACATCATTTCCGATTCCTATGCATTATGGAAAAAGTCTTTCACCCCCTTGACCTATGAAGGGTGGTCTACATCACCCAACCTTTCAAACCGGGTGTTTAACCCCCCAATCTTTGCAAAACCATCAAAATATCTCCTTGGGCGGTTTCATTACCCGGTTTTGCCACATCAGCATGCTGAGTGGATCATTTGACATGTGGGTCCCGCTTGTAAGTGGACGTCTGAGCTGAGGTTGTCTTCTTCTCTGCCTCTCTCTCCCATGGCCGCTCGCCTGCACCTGGAGAAGACGTGGCAGACGATGGGCTAGAGCAGTATAGCGCCGGAGGGAGGGGGTGGACGGGGGGCGGATGCACCTGGAGGACCTGCCGGCGGCGCGGTGGGGCACAGTCCAACGGGCGCGAGGTAACAGGGAGGCCTTGTTGGCCCCGGAGCCGGCGGCAGCAGTCGAGTTGTCGGAGTGGAGGAGACGGGTGCGCCTCGGGGACTCATGCGGCCGGCGACGTCGGCGTCCGAGTCGGAGCGGAAGCTGGTGGAGCGCTCGCAGCAGTGCCTCAGGGATGGAGCGTAGTCGTCTATCATCGGCGTCCGCGTCTGCGTCGGAGTTGGGGTCGCGGGAGGGACCCTTACGGTCCCTGCACCTCGGAGGCGAGACGCGGCGGCCGCCGCCGGCATCGGCGTTGATGCGTCCGCGAAGTTAGCGCCTGCGGAGGTGGGGGTAGAGCCGTGGAGGAGAGCGCGGCGGCGTTGGCGGGGGGGGGGGGGGGGGGGGGAGGGGGTAGGGTAGGGCTCTTGGAGCGGGATGGGGACCGAGACAGGGAGACTGGGGAGGGGGAGTTGCGACGGTGACAGATGGGAGCAGGTGAGCGGCCATGGGAGGAAAAGAGACAGGGTGGGGAGAAGAAGGCCTTTTTGCCACTTACAAGTGGGGCCCACATGCCAGATGGTCCATATGAACAAGCCAAAGTGACAAAACTGGGTACTGAAACCGCCCAAGGGGGTATTTTAGATGGTTTTGCAACAGTTGGGGGGGGGGGGGGGTGGGTGTTAAGCACCCGGTTTGAAAGGTTGGGGGTGATGTAGACCACCCTTCATAGGTCAGGAGGTTAAGTAGACTTTTTCCTATGCATTATCACAGTTTGATGATGTGTTGGCCACAACCGACTAAACCTTCCGTACCACCTCAGGGGATCTCCTCGAAGGGATATGTAGAACATATCTATAGGACTTGGGGATGATGATGTTACCCTAGACTTTCATGTCTTCGAAGTCCAAGACTTTGGTATCTTGATTGGGCATCCTATAGAGAACTTTCTCTTCGATGCCCCGACGTTAGGGAAGCCCGATGTCCACTTAGAAAAAGAACATTCTTCTATCCATTTTCCTTAATGCAATCCCTTGACAGAACGTTTCCTTAGGCCTACAATACTTCCTTGTCCTCCCGATCCTCCCAATAAAGCAGTTTTCATGGAAGACATGATGGAGGAGTGGTCAAATAGAGTGGGACATTTTTTCAAAGAAATTTGGATTAATTCCTATACATTGGCTTGAGGGCAAGCCAAATCTTAACGCGGGGGAATGTCAGGATACCGTGTTGGGCCTATGGGATGCATGGGCTGAGCAAGTGATGGAGACAACCAATACAAAAGGAGAGAAATGCACCTGAGAGAGGGACATTGAAGATTATTCAGAACTCATCTATTCCTCTTCCTCCTTAGGAGCTGTCTGTCACCTCTATTGTTCTTCCTCTAGATTATCTTCTACTTCTTATGTTTACTTGATCCTTTTCCGATCCCTTGCTCTGTTGCCTTATCTCGAACTCTGATTCTTCTCATATTTTATTGGATCAAGTTATCAGTACTTGCTGTTCATGTTCGTGATGGTGGATTGAGTGGGTTGTTAACATTATGTGACTACTGCAATTGATCAATGTCTTGATAATTCCATTATGATCATTTCACCGAGATTGCCATTTTGCTATAGGGAGTGGCAAATTCGTAGGCGGCCAGTAGCGAATACTGAGCAGTGTTCATCACCCCGGGAAGGTGAATCGTTGTTGCTTAGCAACTACTCTCTCTGTTTATTTATATATGACGCTGATCAGCTCAATTTTGAGCTAGCCGGTGTCATATATAACCGAACGGAGCTAGTAATTAAGAAGTAGTCGTATCTACATTCTTGCTGCTTTAACCCCTATGGTGAGCTCCTGATGGAATCTCGAGTTATTACGTAGTGCAGGGCTCTAGGGCATACATGGTACATGGGCACAGGTCAGGGGACATGGGCATCGCCTCTGACTTAGTTGCACATGCAACCTAGTAGACAGTGCTCACATCATATCACTCCTCCCCCTGCGCTCTCTTCATCTGCAGAACAACCGAGAGCTTGGGCTCCACGGCGTGCCCTTCCAACACCTCCATGTCGAAGTTCTACGCCACCACCGCGGCGACGGCCATCATCTGCGCCGTTGCTATGCCATTGCCGAGGCATGACCTTGGCCCCGTGTTGAACGACCACTACTGAAAAAGGCCCTATTATCATCGGTTGGAAACACCATTTTAGCACTGGTTTCCCAACCGGTGCTAATGTCCCGGTGCTAAAGGGGGAGGGGGGGGGGGTCCTTTAGCACCGGGTCAAATACTGTTAAAGGCTTCTTTTAGCACCGGGTGGCAACATGATCCGATGCTAAAGGTTTCTAGGCATAAAAAAATTGTTTTTCTTACTGCTCACTGGTTTCTCTCTCCTCTCTTCCCTCCCCCACCACATTCTCCCATGTACTTATCCTTCAAGAACTTGTGCTTCAATCAAGAACTTGTTCTTCAATGGAGGACAAAAAAGATGTAGAACAAATTTCCCTTTGATTATAACAATAAGCCCAAAATCACAACCACCAAGGTCTACAGATTTTACAAGAAATAATCATGTCAAACAGTCTCCATATTCTACAGATTTTACAAACAATCTCCTTGTCAACAGTTGAACCTAGGAAGCATACCGGATATGAAGTCACACAATCTCCCGCGTTCGTGCTTCGGCGATCGCGCGCGCCTGCGCTCCGCCTCCCGCGCTCCGGCTCCCCCGCGCGCCCACGCCCGTGCTCCAGCTTCCACGCGTGGCCGCTGCCGCGCTCCAGCCCACGCGCGCGCCCGCGCTCACCCGCCACGGGGCCCGCCTTTCCCTGCAAGAGAGATGAGAGAATAGAGAAGTGACCTGCCTGCTGCTTCGGTCTGCTCGCCGCATTTGCACCGGGTGGTGGCAAAATCCTGTGCTAAACCCCATCTATTAGCACCGGGTGCGGCCACCAACCAGACTGGTGCTAATGGATGGGGTTTAGCACCGGATGTTGCCACCAACCGGTGCTAAATCCTTTCCACTGTTGGGATACAAAACCAACCAGCCCGAAGACTGGCCAACAACTATGAAACTTTTCAACTAAAGACTCAAAGTACTCACTTCGCTGTGCCCAAAATACTTTATCTCCTCAAAATTCGATCCCCTTTATAGTACAACAACCTTCCTTTTATAGGGCGGTCAATTTATAACTTTCTGGAATACCCCTCCAACAGCTACATTTCCGAAATATTCCTGGGGTCTAAAGGTCATTTTTCTTTTACTTTACAGCTGTTACTTTACATGTAATCACTTTACACTTCGGAAAGCCTCTCCTATCTGCCATCACTTCGCTTGTCTTGAACAGACTTCTCCTTGCAAAGAGAAACGACGCTGCCTTACGACTTCTCCGATCTTGCTTCGACTTCTAGCTAGGCACGCTTCGTGATCTTGCTCGACCGGGCACACTTTGTGATCTTGCTCGACCTCACATATCGCGAAGTGGTTAGGGTCACTTCGCGATTCCTCTTGATCTTCGTGGTCCTTCGATACCTGCTACTGCGTCTCAAAGAAAAAAAAGGCTCTTCAGAGTCAGAGTGTAAAAGTATCGAGAAAAGGGGGTTGCTTGCGGAACTGTGTTACTCAACATCCACCTCCCCTCTCAGGCTGCTAGCCTTTGGACCCGGTGCTAAATGCACATTAGCACCAGGTCCATATCTGACCGAGGCATATTAGAGGAGCGGATAGTGTTATAAGCGACATCGAATAACCGATGAAACTAAAAGATCAAAACTGTAAATGGGATATATGACCCATACCGCTCCGGCCCAAGCCTCCCGGCAATGGGCCTCCGCTACGCAACGTCAGAAGTTTGGCCTTTAGATATCGACTGAATTTGGATCATCTTCAACAACAAAGGCACGAAGTGCAGCCTGCTGGCCCTGTCCTCCGACAGCCACCTCTCGGGCTTGTACTCCCGGCAGTCCTCACCCCACACGCTCTCCATCCTCCCCATGCTGTACACCGACACCGGCACCAGCACCGTCACGTCGGCGCGCACCGTGTGCCCGCTCGGCAGCACGTCGTTGGCGACCACTGCCTTGCGCTCGATCGGGCCCGGCAGGTACAGCCGTAGCGACTCGAACAACGCCACCCTGAGGTAGACGAGGCCCTCTAGCTCCTCCGGCTCGAACGCCAGCCGGGGACGACAATGCCCGCCGTCGTGAGGTGGCGATGGGTGCAAGTTGCTCCCAGACAGCGGCCACAACGCGCGGGTGTGTACATCCGGTACAAAATTGCCCCAAATATCGGACACACACCTCACCCATGTGGACCCACACGCCTACCCCACGGGCCACGGCCCTCAACCTCTCACTCCTCTTCCTTATCTGCTAGTTACCTCTTCCCCTCTCTTACCTTCTCAATTTTACTCCTCTCCTCCATCTTTAACAGTCTAACCTTATCTCTAGATCCTCTGCAGGTGGCGCCGGTGGCGCCCCCGACAGCGGCGGTGCGGGCGCGTCGGCCCCGGCGGTGGCGCCCCCATCCCCGACGCAGGCGAGGCCATTGCGGGCGGACGGCGCCCCCATCCTCGACGCAGGCAAGGCCGGCGCGGGGGCGCGCCTCCGGCGTGGGCAGACAGGCAGTTGTCTTTTTTTTTTGAGATATGAGTGAATCTGTTAGTTGTTAATTTGTGATGTGAAGATGGGAATCTGCTTGTTACTTTGACTTGTTTGCTCCTCTTGTATAATTTCTCTTGTAATATGGGATCTTTATAATCTTGATTTTATGTTGTATAAGTAAACTTTTCTCATCTTGATTTCTATAAGTAAAGTTCTTGCAAAAACTATGTCTTGAAGAACTGATGAGAAAAGTTCTCCAAGACAATGGAGGAAACGGTGGTGGGAAAGAGAAGGAGAAGGAGAAGGAGAGAGTAAGGACGAGGGAGGAGGGCATTTTTTTTGGCGCTAGGAAAAAAATTAGTACCGCCTCAGGGTATGGCCCGGTACTAAATGGATAGTACCGGTTCTGAAACCGGTACTAAACGATGGGTCATTTTAGTCTCGAATATTTAGTGCCGGTCGCACAACCAGTACTAAACGCGTCTTACGAACCGGGACCGATGCCACTTTTTCTTGTAGTGTCATGTTGGTGCCTGGTGGGACGCGTGCCCTCAAGTTGAGGATCGCGGTGGTAGGACGGAGGTGAGAGAGTCATGGAAGCTGTGGCGGTTGGCGGCAATGGAAGGGAGGACGCCCAGAATGGGCCAGTTGGTAGGGAGCAGCGGATTATTGTTTGATCTCCTGGACTTGATGTAATGGTACAAGGGAATCAGTAGAAGCAGCACAATAGAGGCAGTGTTTAGTTTCCGTGAAAAGGTGAAAAGTTTTACCTAGAAAACCGTGTCAGTTCATTTATTTTATGTATGCATGCGGCCCAATGCAAAAAGTTTTCACATTTTCACTCTCTTTTCACCCATCTCAACGCCCCACAGAGAGTTCTGGAAAGGGGATAACCATTGTTCTGTTTTGGCCACTAAGGCCCCGTTTGGTTCGGGTAAAAAGATAAAAAAAACTTTTGTCTAGAGAACCATGTTAGTTTTTTTCTTCTCTCTACGCACGTAGCTCAATGCAAAGTTTTTTTTACCTCTTTTACTCCATTTAAACATGCCTTTTTCTTGGGATCAAATGGGTTGGCGGATCTTTGAATTATATTTATAGACGGAGCTAGTTCCCACCCCTTTGCACATATGTCCTTGTGCATGGAGCCGTCATCGTCAACATTATTCGTGTAATAACAGCCACCTGCATTACTCTAGGATGACAGGTAATTTCGAAAAAATGTAAGTACTATATGCCAGACACCTGGTCAATTTTTTATGTTTAGGAAGCACAGGACCTTCACTTATGAACAAAGCGTCTTAGCTTAAATCTTATGATCTGCGGGTCTGGTTTAATTGGAGGCGTTCTTTATTCGTACTAAGTGTCTTTGTTGAGAGCGGTAAAATGAATGTGCATGCATATATGTAATAAGTGTCTTCATTCGTACTTTGTTTCACATAGAAAAAAGGAAAGTGATGTTACAAACTTGATGTCCTGGACTGGTCCATAGGAGCAATGGATTTTTTGATCTCCTGGACTTGATGTAGAGGTACTAAGGGCCGGGAATAATTGCTTGGGATCAAAAGGTGGCTGGCTGATGGTTGAGTATATAGACAAAGTTAGGTCCTTGCACAAGGAGCCGTCAGCACATTAGTGTAAAAAGCCACCTGCATTACTGTAGAATGGCATGTCACCTCAAGAAGATAAATATTTTAACAACTAATTTTGTTGCTGGCAAATAGTTGGCCGGATATCCTCAACTATATATAATCATTCATGTGTCGCACCACCATTTATTAGATGCTAATTATGTGCTAAATTTCCTCACTACTGCAGAAACCTTTAGCCTAAGCGGCCCGAAAACCTCATTCGCGCCGGCGTCGCTTCCCTTTTTCCGATGCCAATAAAGGGGGTCATCCTAAGCGGTTATTTAACCGCTTCCAATAACTTTTTAAACGTGCCAGTGTGCTTCGCACAGCTTAGAATAACTTCTTATTCGAGTTGATTTGTTTAGCGCCAGAGCGTTTGACTACGTATACTAATTCATTTAGCGCCGTGTAGTTTTATTAACCTATTACTAACAGTTTAACTAACGCCGGTTAGGATGATGGCACACACGTTTAAACAAAATAATGAGTTCATTTCAGTCAATTGATCTCGAATGAATACTAGCCAGTTATATATGGATCGTTATGAACGAATTGCACACACAACAGATTCATATTCAACAGAATGTGAACATGTACGTGCTAGACGTTCACAACAAACACAGAATCTAGTAGGGTACCCATTCAAGATCAATATAATTCAGTTCATCACTTAATAGTTCATAACTAGATCGAGACTTCATCAAGAGTTCAGTAGGCAGCAGTTTGACTTCATCAAGAGTTCTAATTTACATATACATAGTAGTGCAGATATAACACAAAGTAATCAAAAATTGAACAGGCAGTTCATCTCACATACTAGCTAGTGGTAAGCATAATTAAGGAATGACAGTGCCTAGCTAAACGGACCAAAATGAGCAATTCGTTTATAACGATAATATAATGTAATCTCACGACACTTACATCGTCGGATTACACCGCTATTGCAGTGGTGGAGGTCATCCCGGCGCCACAGGCCGGCGCCGCTACCATCCCAGCGGAGGTCATGGTCGAAGGGGAGGTAGCAGCACCTGGTGAAGAAGTCACGGACCAGATCCATGACAGCATAGGCCAAATCTGCAGCCAAGGACACCTCCGTGGCTGTGGATCTAGCCCGTGCCTCCAGCGCGGCTTGTCTCTGCATGATGGAGGCGACCCGATCCGCGGTGGCGAGGGCGGCAGAGGCCATCCTTTCTGCGACTCCACCGCAGATCCGGTTAAGCGGCTACGGATCCGGTGGCAGCGGCGGCGGCGGAGCGGAGGAAGGCCTCCCGCGCCGCCGAGGCCACCGCAGCGCGAGCGACGAAATTAGCGACGCGGCTTACTACGGCCGCCTAAACTGGCGCAGTCTTGGCCCTTGTGTCGAGGGTGGACGCCATGCGGAGGACGAGGAGGACACGACGGTTCTAGGGGCATGACGAAGCTACACTACAGCAGTTGACGCGGCGGGTCTACTATGGACGCGACGGGCGGTGGAGTGGATAGGGTTTGGTCGCTGTCGGAATGGTGCAACTTATTTATACCCATGCCTCATTCTAATCAGCGTACAATGGGTCGCTTAGAATGAGGACTCATTATAAGCGGCATACAATAGGCCGCTTAGAATGATGCCTTATTCTAAGAGGTGAATCTTACGCCGCTTAGAATAAAAAATATAAAGTTTTAAAAAATAAAACAGAAAACGAAACAAAGAAGAAAAAGAACTGCAATATTGTTCATTGTCCCCCATACCAACTACGGATCTATAGATCTACGCATCTATGATGGGGAGTGGGGGAGGTGGTTGCAGTTCAGGCGAATCTATGAGATCAAGCCCCTCATTCATGAGCCGGAGCGCCAATACCCTAGTTAATGACACCTTTTGCCCCCTTCATTTCTAGCTACGGCCATGAAACCTCTCCACGTCTTCTGCTTTAGAAAGCCGCACGTAGAAGGTGTGGTCGAAGAAGTCGTCCGCCATTGCTATCTTGGAGTGGTAATGGCCGAGTACATGCTTGACGATGAAGCTAGTGGTGATGAATGGGTTGTCTTGTCGTTACGTTGGCGATGACGTCGTCCCAGTCGAGGCGAAATGTAGGCGACGAGGATGCGAATCTGATCTCCAGGGATGACCCCAAGATGATCCATCACCCGTTGCGAGACCAGCTCGCGGTGAATTGGAGGTGGCCATGGCCACAATACATGGAAGCACCTCCGTATCCGCGCCTCCATGGCCGCGCACACATCCATGACCCTCAATCTTGTGGTTTGCTTGCAAATAAAATGGAAAGAAAAGAAGGGGAACAGAGTAAGGGGATGAACGAAGCAGCGTACAAATAAATAGAGCCACACCTATCAACTTCTCGTGCAAGATGAACTGGCTGGAGGACATGTATGTGCAAGATGAAGCGGTTGGTGGACATGTGTGCCCGGTGTGATTATTCTAAGTGGCTGATAGCACGCCGCTTAGAATGAGTGCATAAAAAAATTAAAAAAGGAAAAAACGTGATATATCTAACGCTTTATTTGTAATCAAAGAAGAAGAGAGAAATTGCGCTCAACTTGCTTCGCAAGATGAAGAAGATAGATCGGTTTCAACTTGTATCGCAAGATGAAGAAGATCCTCTCGGTTTCACACGTACGCGCAAGTCTGCTTCAACTTCCAATTCACAAGCGTTTTAAATTCCGAAAGCAATCGGGTCAAAAGAAAACCGCTTCGGTAAACGAATATTCTAGCCGGCATAAAATGCACCGTTTAGTATGAGCAATCATTCTAACCGGTTTTATTGCGCGCCGCTTCGTTTACATATCCGAGCTGGGCACCGCTTCGTATGAAGGACTTATTCTAAGCGGCACTGGTCACGCCGATTACAATGACTTAAACTAAGTGGGTCGTTTTGGTCCGTTTTGTATGAGGCGATGAGGTTAACGGTTTCTACAATAGAGCCTCGACATTTCTTTTTCTCCTGTTGCAAGAACAGTGAATAGAGTAGGAGCTGTGTGTTGCATGCCAAGGACGTGGGGGTGATAACGAGAAAGCCTAATGAACAGTTGATGTCAATAGCTTTATCCCAGAACACATACACAAGGTCAAATATATGTGTGAAACATTATAAATTAGTCGGAAGCACAAAATCGATCGACACTTCTACAGTTTTACACTTTTCATCAACTAAAATATATAGTTTTTTTGCATTTTCAGAGAATAATTATTAAAAATATATTAGATAGCAAATACTTTTATACAGTTTTCATCAACATTTATAAATCCTTTTAGACCTTTGAGACCTCCATATATGTTTGACATTTGTTTGAGACCTCCACAAGGACGCGCATGAAATATTCTCAAATAAAGATAGCTTCACATGTGGATACTATGGTGTAGGACAACATAAGACTCTACAAGATATAGAAACCAGTCGTATTGTACAGGAAGCACTAGGTGTAACCCAATATGCACTCATCACCTGCTTGTATACGACTAGGACTAACAAAACCGTCATGTAACCTACCCTCCGTTCACTTGGTGACGCGGATTGCATAACACGTCACCTATATCATTACATATTGGTGACGTGTTTTAAGGAGCCGCATCACCCGTATTTTTTGATTACCCATGTGGAAACAAAAACGCGTCACCAATTATGGCTTATTGGTGATGCGTTTTAACAAAAATGCGTCACCAGCATGATAGGTGACCCGTTATGTGAAGAAGTGTCACCAATCGAACACATTATAGTAGACACGTATAGTTGAACTAGCGTCTGCGACGATGGGAGACGCGAATGGATAAACACGTCACTGGTCTGTTGCACCCAGACCCGAAATTATTATGAACTCTAGTTCACCGTGTTCACGTCTGCGCCGCCCCCACTCGAGTTCCTCTCCTCTCTAACAGATGCCTCTCTACTTCTCTCACGAGCGCTGCCGCCTCTCCCTCTCCTCCGCGTGCGCCGCCGCCTCCGCCCTGTCCTCCGTGCCCCCACTCACCACTTCCTACTCTCCCTCCCCTCCCTCTCACTCTCTCGGTCATCCCCACCCATTCTAGATCTAGCAGCGTGTCCAGCCACAGCCGCCGGATCTACGGCGCGCAGTCAGGCGGTGCCGGGGGCGCGGCTGATGGGAGCCGGTGTGAGCGGATGTCCATGCATCTGTTAGCAGATTTTCCTGACATGTTCACAGATATACAATCATGTGAACGATCACTGTTAGCAGATTTTCCTGACATGTTCATATATATACAATCATGTGAACAATCACTGTTAGCATTGCATCATTTTACTTATTACTTATGTTGACAATACCATGTGAAGAGGTACGATTAGAAATGAATCAGCGGTAGTCCATAATCATGCACTATAGATGAACTATGATATTTGCTGCCCTGTGTTGAAAGAAGCAAATCTGTCTAGATAGGTCACACTAATTTGTTCCTGATGAAGTCTATTGGTCAATGCACCAAAGCCTATTTTGTCAATGATTTTGCAGGATCCTACAGAAAGGGGTGTATTTTTAGTAGATAGAAATGAGAAGAGAAGGTCAAGTGATAGAAAGAATAAGGTAAAAGATAAGTTTTGGTGCATGTTTCTTGTTTCAGACAGTCAAGCAGGATGCATCACATAATGGATAATTGTGTATATAAAATTGTTGTATGTTTATCATGGAGACTTGTTATTTCCTAGCTAGCTGTAGGAGGCAAGCAGTAAAGGAATGACTGCCAAATTGTTGTATGTGCTCATGTATGTCATTGTTAAGTTTCTGGTTACATGTATGTAGTTGTAAGACATGGCTTGTATAATGGATAACTGTGCATATAAAATAAGTGTACTTACAATGAACATGAAGGTATATTTTGTTCTGTTTTTTATTTTATTTATTTTTTTGAACTCTTCATTGGAGACGCGGGTTGGAGAAACGCGTCACTGATGACCCACATTGGTGATGTGTCACCAGTGGGGGTAATTGGTGACGCGTTTATAGATAATGCGTCGCCAATAAGCGTCATCTGTGACGTGGTTTTGCTAAAAATGCATCTCCGATGAGGGTCATCGGTGACGTGAAATGTCCGCGTCACCGATCTTGGTCACATCGGTGACGAAAAAAACATTTTGTCTTTGATTTGAGTTAAGTCACGTCTCCGATGGCTTTTTTTTTTTACATAGTGCGTCATAATGCTGGGCAGGGATCCCTCCAAAACATACAGTCATATTCATGTAATACGAACCACCAAACATGACGTAGGGTATTACGCAATCTGCGGCCCGAACTTGTCTTTCTGTCTGAAGTAGTCTTCAGTCCTCCCACTCCGACAGAACCTTTGGAGATCCTCAAGATGCTCGAGCCCTGCGCCGAACTCTGAGGAGGAGGCGGCGGCGATGGCGCCCTCGAACAACACCGTCACCTGGTGCGCTCCGTCACCCATCAGGCACTCCGAGGTACACTTCGGACGGTTCGCTCCGAAGTATGCCTCGGACAAATCTGAAGCCTGTTATTATCTAGATAGAGACGTGCCAAAATTTCTGCCCACATACGGAAAATGACATACTGAAGACCCGGTGTGTCCACGGACCGGTGGATGGTTGCTTCCTGGTGTGATGAGTGATTGACAACGTGGTGTGGATTGACGTTTCCCTTGGCTCAAGTATTGCAGGTGTAGAATGTGGCTTGGTTGCATTGGTGCAGGTGAAGAACAGGCACGAAAGGTCTTAGCCATGGCGGCCTCCGAGGAGCGGAGAGACAAGTAGGCTTGGTTCGAGGGACCCGGTGGCCAGATGGATCAAGTGCGGTTCACATGCTGGCAAGAACGAGCAAGGGGACGTGGTTCCGGTGCGAGGTAGCGGCTCACAACCGAAGCTCGTACGCGGAGGTGAAGCCGGTGCAAGGTGGCGGCTAACGACCGAAGCTTGTACGTGGGATTTGGTGATTTGGCCACAAAATCATCCGGTGGACGGTTTCCCTTGGTTTGGGCCTCAAAACCAAGGCCGAGGACTCGACGAGGCAAGTTTGGGTTGCTGGGCCAAGTGTGGCTTGTGACAATCTAGGTGTTTAGTTAACTTAAATCACTTGCTTAACCACTTGACCTAAGTTAATTAAGAGTACCTTGGCCCCACCTAGATGTTCACTTAAGAAAAGTTCACCCAAAACCCTTTTGAACTCGGTGGACTTTTGGCCTTTGCTGATTGGCATGACTTGTTTTCAAAATTTCCTTTAAGAACTCAAAAATGTGCCAATATGAAAGTTGTTCATCTTTTCATGGGACACAACTTTGTCAATATGGCCTTGGAGAGCTTTTGAGTGCTT
This sequence comes from Urochloa ruziziensis, assembly GCA_015476505.1. Taxonomy (NCBI): domain Eukaryota; kingdom Viridiplantae; phylum Streptophyta; class Magnoliopsida; order Poales; family Poaceae; genus Urochloa; species Urochloa ruziziensis. The sequence continues at coordinate 30,239,201 of CM027119.1, forward strand.
CAGCCCCAAAAACCTGGTCAAAGCCAGCCAAGCCCCAAAAGTTCACAGCCGGCTGACACAGAAGTTCACCGATTTTCTCCTCAGTTTTCTCTCGAATCCATACACTTTTTCATAGGTCAACCTTTACAAAAGTTGTAGCTGGTAACCTAGAACACAACTTTGCTTTTTTGAGATTTTGAACTTCAGTTCAAAATTTCGGAGAAAGTTGAGTTTGAATGGACGCCCGGCATGTGTTTGACGAATTCCCGGCGCTCTCCGGCGCCGCGCGTTCACGCGCCCGACAGCGCCGCCACGCGGCGGCTGGCCTCTGACACGGACGCCGAGGCTGCGCCCACGCCATAAATGCGCCGCGCGCTGTCCCCCACGGTCCGCCCGACAGAGCCGCTCTGTCCCCCGCGCCGTTCCGACCGGACGCGACGGGCGCCCGGTGCGCGCCACGTGGCCGCCGTCGACCCGCCGGCGGGCTGCAGCGCCGCTGCCCCGACCAAGGCCGGCAACCAATCGCCGTGGGCCCCAGCACCTCGCCAACCCGCGCAGGAGCTCGCCCCGACCGGCCACCGACCGCCACGCCCAGCGCCGCCCCGCCGCGACAGGCCGCCGACCGGCGAGCCATGTCCGCCGCGGCAGCCAGCAACGCGCCGCCCAGACCTCCGCGTGGCAGCTTCGCCACTCCGAGCCGCAGTCTGAGCCTCGCCTCGACTGCCTATAAAAGGCCCCGCACCCCCTGCACGCGAGCCCCCTCCGCCGCTCGCCATTGCCGCCGCCAGGCTGCCCCTCCGCCGCTCTCCGCCGTGCGCGCTGCTCCGCCGCCGTTCTTCACCACCAGCACTCGCCACGCCCTTGCTCCAGTTTCCCAGAGCCCCAGCTGCCACTCTCCGCCACCGCCGTCGCCGGCTTTGGGCCAGACAGAGCCGCCGCCGCGCCGCTCCGCCGCCCGCCGCCGTCGCACCACCTCCGGCCGCCCAAACTACACGGAATCCACTCGTGGTGAGGCGGTGAGCACCCCTGAGCACCCTCGACTGGTTATTGTTGAGCCCCGTGGCCCCACTTCGCCGGAATCTGGCCAACTCGCTGCCGGCCATGGCCCAGGGACCACATTGCAAAGCCACAAATCTTTCCAGGGGCCTTAGCGCAAGTTTCCAGGGGCTAATCTGTAAATAGATTGTTCAGATCTAGGATCCAAATCCTGAAACTTTGAAAATCGATTAAACATTGTAGAAAAATCAGAAAAATGCAAATCCAATTTTGTTGTGCTCCTGGTGCTGTGTTCTACCTTTCCTAAAAAGCATGTATAGGTGTTTTCTGCTTTGTTTTTGAAATAGATTCAAATCTGTTCAAACTCTAATTTGTGCACAGTTTGAAATCCATTCTCTTGTTTGTGCTAGTTTTTGAGTACGTTGTAGCTGGTGAAGTATCTAGGCTGTTGTAGAAAGTTGGCACAAAGTTACACACTAGAATTTGAGTTATTAATTGTTTAGGCTGGCAGTGCACGGTTAGTTCAACATTTTTAGTAATTAGTCTGTAAAGCTTCTCAGCTCAATCTTTTTACAGGAGTCTTGCGGTAACATGATGCATGTCTGGTAAAAGTTAGAGCTTAGTTTGATCTAGCTAGCTTGCACTTTAATTCATACCATTTTAAGCTTGAGAAATTCAAACAGCAGGATCTTTTGATCTTTTGAAGCTATCCTTTGGCTTGTGAGCTTGTTTAGGTTAGATTAGGCTCTGGTAAAATTCTAAGGACCTTTTGATGATAGTGTGATTTCTTAGGATTTAATCTTGATGATAGTGTGCTGTTCTTATTTATTTTGTTGTGGTAAATATATGCGTGATCTTGGCCTAAGTTTTGGTCAGCAAATCAAGTGAACCACAAAGAGCACACAGTAATTTTCTCACATTATAATAGTAAACCAAACTGCCAGAATAATTTATGAAAGTTTCATTGCTAAAAAGAGAGTTAAATAAGAATAAGTTATTTTCTAAAAATGGTTAAATAAACTAAAAACATCACACACACACCCTTGCTGTTTTGTGATCAAAGGTAACTAATATATGTGTACACAATCACCATCGACTAACCCAAATACTTTAATAAGTAATTACAACCTTTGTTAAAGAAAGGGAAGATCAGACAAATTTTTGTTCAGGTGAATGTGTCACTAAATACACCCGGGTTCATCATTGTGCAACTGTGATGACTCGACATAAGATCATATTCTTATTGCATATGCATTCGTGTAGAACCTGCCCTCGCTGACGGAGACTACGAGCTGGTCCCCGCTGAAGGAGAAGGCCAAGCGGAAGGCGAGGTGAACGCCGTCCAGGTCGAGCAAGACCCGAACGTTGCTGCCGAGGATTCCCAGGCTAACACTGTGCCCGAAGGCAAGCCCCGGAGCATGTCCTATGTTTCAAATACATGCAACTATGTTTGTTAAGTTTGCTTGTGCATTTACGTTTCAGGAGTTGAATTGAAACCCTAGTTGCATGATCCTAGGTACCTATGCTATGCAATACTAGTATGATAGGTCGATAGCTGCCCCGCTATAAGGACCCGGTAAAAGTCGAGTGATTTCCTGTCACTCGCGAGATATAGGAATCAACTGCTTACTTATGTTGGAATCATAAGGAGGACGGGCGGGGATTTTTGTCAGGTAGATGCCCCGTCCGTGTATGCTAATGTTGGTTAAGGCCGAATGGTGTGGTACCGACGGTTAAGTTTTTGAAAGTACCAAGCGCTTGTCGATTCTATAGGGTCGGTAAGTTTAGTACCTACATGACTTCAGGGTGCGGACTTTTCCTGCTCCTTTCGGGAACGTTTTTCCCCATGCCTCGAACATGTGGGTACGAGGGGCGTAAGTGTTGGTTCGGCCAGCCTTAGACCTCGTATGCCAGGGGGAGTTTGGTCCTGGACGCGACTGGGGGATTGGTGGGAACTACCTGGTAGCGCTAGCCTTTGGCTGAGTGCGATGATCCGAGTGTTTGGGTCCCCCTTGCAAGGTTAAAATCGGTTCGAACTGTCTGTTTCTCGCAACTAATGAGACTGCTTAACCCCGCTGCTACATTGAGTAAGAAGTGGAACATGATGTTGGAAAGAAACTTGATGCTTGCTTAATTGCTTGCTCCACTTGCTTGGTTAGTACAGGATGCTTACCTAGAATGGTTAACTTTAACTAGAACTTGATGCTAAAATATTGAAAGTAAGGATCCACTATTAGTTGCTATTTGGCAAAACAAACCCACCAGCCAAAAGCCTTGCATGTCTAGAATTTGGTGATCTAGCTGTCACCCGACGGTTAAGTCTTGCTGAGTATTAGTATACTTAGCCTTGCTTGTTGAAATGTTTTCAGGTAGTGCTCTGGAGGAGATGGTTGCAGGTCTTACCTGGCCAACCACCCTTCGTCCTGGTTGGACTGTCATGTGGGACGAGGATGCTTCTGAGTGATGTCACGACGGCTTCACGTGACGTCATTCCATTCGAATAAATTACTCCCTCCATACTCACAATAGACGCCGTTCTGGGCGTTGATGCGTTTTCACAAAAGGAAGCCGTTGTGTGCTCAGGAGGTGATTTTTGACTTGTTTGCCCTTCTTAACTGCGCCTCGAATGCCGTCGACGCCTCGGCTCTCGTCCGTCGCTCGTTTCCCATCGAGGCTGTTAAATCGTGCCGCGCCCCCTCTCAATTCCTATCTGCAGCAGGAGCTTCTACTGCAGATTGCACGGCAGCAACAGGAAGTTCTACGGCAGCAAAATAAAAAACGACGAGTTTTAGTTACATGCAGCAATGTTTGCAGCAACGTTTTTTACTTGCAAAATAAAAAACCGACAAGTTTTGAATGAAACCAAAATCCACCGAGCCGAACTCAGTGCCATGCAAATTCACGTCAAAGGCAAAAAAGGTGCGCTGGTGAGGGATCGAACTGGAGACATCTCGCTCAAGACTCAAAGCACTAACCAGTTGCACAACATTAGATTGGTATCTAAAAGTAACTACAGCTGTATTTAATAAGGGCAAACAGGGAAAAAAACACCATACTTAACGACTCCTTGGTATGCACAATCTTGTCCAAAACATCATCTATTGTGAGTATGGAGGGAGTAGTTGTTTTCCACTGCTTTCAAAACTCTGAGATAACAATTACTTTATGCATTGAACTTGGTTTGTAATAAATTACCTCAAGTGGGACCTATTTAATACTTGTGGATTGTTGTAATCTTTGGGATCCACCTTCGAGTGGGTATTTGTATGACTTGTTTCGATCGAGGTAACTGTTCGTGGTTGCATCGGGCTCGACCCGACAGACTGTCAGATTACTCCGATTTAATTGCGTGACGACCAATGGAAGGTTAGCGCACTTAATCCGGATTAATTTGAGCGGTTCTGCCACATGGCTGGCAAGGGCGGTTTAACCGCCCCCCAGGGCTGGTTTAACCGCCCTCCCTGGGCAGGCCCAAGATTGGCGTCGAGGAGCTTCGATCCGGAGGACACACGGCGTGACTGCAAGGCTTGCGTCGGAGGAAAGCTAGCTTGCAGTGGAAAGTGTCCCAGCCGGAAAAATCTTCACGAAAAATGTCAAATTTGCCCCTGAGGGGTATGTATCACTTAGGGGTAGTTTAGTCTTTAGAGCAGCACCACTTGGACTATATAATAGACCCCCTAGGGGTTGGTGGCTGTCATCTAGGTAGTCTAGTTCTATTTCCCTTGCACTTGAACTATTTTCCTCTAGTTTTTCTTTCTAGTTTTCCATAGGCTAGCCAAGTGCTTCACCGGAGAAATCTTTGAGAGGGTTGGATGAAGGGAGGATAGCTAGCCTCTTTGTAAAGAAGTTGACCTCGTGATGTATGGAAGATTTGGCTTTCTTGTATCCCTCTTTGTGTGATTTCATTGTTCATCCCGTGGCTCTTTTTGGCCCCTTTGGGAGATTTTCGATTCCTTGTGTTTGAGATCGTTTCCTTGCGTGTTTGTTTGGGGGATTCACACATGAGGTCGTGGACACTTTCTCCTGGTGATTTGCCCCCTCAAAACGCAAAGAATCACTTCGGATTTGGGGATTTTTGGATGAACTCGGGGTGGAAGTGTTCTTCACGTGATCTGAGATTCCGGGAGTTCTAGTAGGTCTGAGGTCGAGATCTTTGAAGAATATACTCCACTGCATGTGTACATCATCTCCTCAAAGTTTCGTCTCAAGAGCTCAAGCCGTTTGGGAGATCGACTCACGAGCTGACTTTTTCCTGAGAGCTCCCAGACCAGGCCGGTTTTGACCGCCCCCCTAGGCGGTTAAACCGCCCCTAGGGAGGTTAAACCGCCCCTGGCTGGGTAGAAAAGGTTTTGCCTCATTTTGGTTTGGTTTGTGTTCGCTTCGATCGATTTGAGTTCCGCTGCGTCTTTCTTGTTCCTAGGGTCAGTAGCTTGACAGTGGCTACGTGATCTTGGCAAGATCGCCTTCGGAGGCGTTGGAGTTGTTTTGGGAGAATAGCCGGATTGGTTGGAAAGAATTTTTATCGGCTCCCATTCACTCCCCCCTTCTCTGGTCGCCGTTTCGGTCCTTCAATTGGTATCAGAGCCGGTTACGGGTCTTTGCGACTCTAACCAGTCTAAGATCCAAAGATGGCGTATCAAGATCGGGGTTCCGGGCCTCCGCACTTTGATGGGAAGAACTATCCGAATTGGGTCACGCGTATGGACGCTTTCTTGCGAGGCAAAGGAAATCTGTTGTGGGATGTGACCAAAGATGAACACTATGTCAATCCCACCAACTTAGATGCCCAGGATGCGAAAGATAAGTTTGAGGCAAACGCTAGAGCTGTCGATTACTTGTTCCGTGCTTTGTCTGCTGAGGAGTTTGAGCGAGTTTTGGGCGAGGACCTAGCTAGCCAGATCTGGCAGAAGCTCAAGGTAGCCCACGGTGGTGACAGCCATTTGAAGGCTAGGCTTTTCTCGATGTATCGCAGAGAGTATGAGAATTTTGCTCACTTGCCTGGAGAGTCTGTTGATGCTTTGTTTCAGCGCTTCACTTCCATAGTCAACAACATGAAAGCCAACATTACCGTACTCCCATACTCGGATCATGACAGAGCTATCAAGCTCTTGCAAGCACTTGATAGATCCGTGTGGGGTGCCATGGTTGAGGCGATCATGGAGTCGGCGAACTATGAAACTTTGTCTGTTGATGAGCTTTTTCTCCAAGCTGAAGTCTTTTGAGGTTGATAGACAGTTGCTTGCCAAGGCTAAGAGTCCGACTGATCCTCATAGTCTGGCTCTAGTCGGTGGCTCTTGTTATGGACAGGCTAACAGTTCTAGACACTTTGCTTTGTCTTCACTTGTGTCTCTTCCAGATGAGGAGTATGAGGTGTGTTGGTGGTCGTTACGATACGGTTTCACCACCAACATTCCGTCACATTTCAGGCTCATCTTGCTCATAACAAAGTAAAATTGATTATTTCTAATGAGTTCCACAAGTTTTGTATAATTTGTGAGTGCAGGAGCAAGCAAACAAAGCTGAGCCAGATTTGACACAAAGCCAGGCCGGCCGGCCTATGCCAGGCCGGCCGGCCCCCTTCTGTGGCCATTTGCCACGTCCTTGATGCAGATGATCACAAACACAAGTCAGATGATCATGAGACGTGAGATCAACGTCGGTTTGATCCAAAGAACCGAAAGGCCTAAGCTACATTTGCATGGATTGAAGGGCCCACCAACATGGGATTCTCGGACAGCTTCAATCCAACGCAACCGTTACCGACCTCAGGGTGCAATCTAGAGCGTCCCTGAAGAAGGCGGTGCCACGGGGCAGCAAGGCCAGGCCGGTCGGCCTGGCCTAGGCCGGCCGGCCTCCCCCAGAGGCCGCCACCTGTCCCCCTTCGCGTGGCAGTTAAGCAGGGTGTTAGCTTACACTTGACGCCTGCAACCGCCCCTGGAAGCTATAAAAGGGACCCTCCTTCACCTTGAGAAGGCATCCATCAAATCATCCAAAGGAGAGAAGAGTAGCTTAGTGAGTTTGTGCTCTCATCTTTAGAGTAGAGTAGGGAGAGAGTGGGTGAGTTGCTCGGGTGACAGCCGAGTTTTGTAGAGAGAGTCCGGGATTTCTCTCTCGGTCTCGTCTCAACATTTCCGCCCTCGAGGAATATATTCAAGAGTTATCTTCAGTAAGTCCTCGGTCCCTTGTCTTTAGTACTTCGCTAGTTTACAACTTACTTTCAGCAAGTTATCATATTTATCTTTGATCTGCGGGTACTTGAGTCTGCGCGAGTGGCAGCGACTCTTGTTTGGGGTTTCCTCTATAGCCCTTCGCGTTGGGTGGAGGTCAGTGACTGAAAGCTTAGGCGTGGTGCCTGTGCTGGCTAGTCATCTCAGGTTGTGTTGCACCCCACGGAACTGCAGTGGTAGGCGGCAGGTGGTGACAGCCCTGTCCGTCCTTTGTACTCCACCACGTTCGGGTGTACTCATAACAGTAGTGCTGAGCCCGGAAGAACCCCTCTCTCACCCCGTTCTGAGTTCTTCCCGTTCTAGCCGTCGAAGCAGATCAGGTTAAGTACCGATAGTTTGTCTGGGGTAACGAGTAGCTAACTAAAGTCAAGCTCTCTACCCATTTATCCTTTTTCTCCTTGGTGGATCCGGTTAGAAAAGTTCTAGGCTAGTCGCGTCTGCCGTTCCTTGGATTCGATATCCAGGTTCTTACTCCCCTGGTGAAAGGCTACATCGGACTCCGTGCGCTTGCGGATTTTAGTTAGGCTAAGGAGTGCCAACAAGGTGCTGAGCGAGGAGGATCTCACGTTGCTCACGAGGAGGTTCGAGAGGATGTACCAGAACCACAAGGGTTCGAGGCGTGCCGGGAGTATGTGCTACAGATGCGGGAAGATGGGCCACTTCATCGCCGGGTGCCCTGAGGAAATCAAGAAACACAAGCACCACCCGCGAGATGAGCACAAGCACCGCTCCAAGGACAAGCACCACTCCAAGCACAAGAACAAGGAGGAGAACACCGACACCTCGTCAAGCTCAAGCAGCGAGGAAGAAGACCGCGGCCACCGCAAGGAGAAGAAGCACAAGAACTGCAACTTCAACGGGCTTTCTGGGGTCGCTATGAACTTCTGCACCATGGTGCACGACTCCAACAACTAGAACGTCTCCGACTACGACTCCGAGGATGAGGTATTGACCGATCCCACCTCTTTGCGTAAGGAGATTGCTAGATTAGAGCAGTTGGTCGATAATCGTGATGATGTGCTTAGGAAGACCAACAAGGAGAAGAGAGAGTTTAGGTCCTTGCTAGGAGAGTCAAAGGAAAGAATAGCTGAGCTTGAGGCCTTACTTTCTGAGACTGGAAAGAAGGCGATGGATTTTGAGTCTATGCTTAGCGAGTCTAGCAAGAAAGTGGATGAGCTTGAAACTGAGTTGGCAAGTGCTAGAGTTGAGATAGGTGTGTTGAAAGATGCTCCTGTTGTTTCTGATGAGATTGAATGCTCTTTCTGTGATGTGCATCTTGCTAATTTGGTAGCTCTTAAGGACAAACACATGACATGCCTTGATGAACTAGAAGGTGCTAGGGTTGAGCTTGCTGAGTTGAAGTCTAGATCATCTTTGTTAGGTGCTTGTACTTCTTGTCCTACTTTGCATGCTCAGTTGCTTGAATCTCGTACCATGATTAGTTCCTTAGAGGCTGAATTGAAATCTCCTATTGCAAATTCTTGTTCTGCTTGTGATGTTGTCGCTTTGAAGAATGTTGAGATAGAACAATGTATTGATCATTTGCAAGATGAGAATGATGAGTTGCGACAATGTTTGGGTTGGTTGTCGGGTCGTGAGCCACAGCTTAAGATGTTGATTGCTGGGTTCAAGAGAGCTGATGGTCGTGGTCTGTGTTCTGAGAAAGTTGGTGAGTGTAGTGGTGAGAAAGAGAGAGAGCAAACTAGTTCCACCACAAATACCCCAACACCACCAGAGAAAACTCCACCAAAGAACAGCTTCTCACCTAAACCCAACCACCTGTTGAACAAGCTTGACACCACTGCAGATCCTCCCAAGTTTCCACCAAAGACAAATAACTTCCAGAGGAGAGTGACCTTTGTGAGGAGTGGGGTTTACCAGCCGAGAGAGAGGCCACAACCGAGAGAAACCCCAAAGCCAAAACCAGTCCGCTTCCATTGTGATCATTGTGGAAGGGATGGTCACCTAGAGGAGTTTTGCTGGAGGAAGAAGAGGGAGGTGAGACGAGAGAAGGAGATGGGGAACAGGGACAGGTACCACTCTTCCCGTAGTGTGCCTGTGTCTCGTTCACCCTTGCCTAGGAGAGAGGGCTTTGTGCGTGCAACTCCTTCGTTTGGTAGTCGTGGTGTTCCAGCTAGTCGTGAGTTTGCTAGGCGGCCTCCGGTTCGTGGTCAGTTTGGTTCAGGGAGGTTTGACCGTAGCTTTGAGGCTAGGAGAGAGTCTAGGCCACGTTTTCCCCCACGTGGAACTAGAGGTTCGACGGTGAGACATGAGAGGATTCCACAGAGTGACGTTGATTTTGCTAACCCTTCTTTTGAGCAGATGGCCCGAGACTGGTTTGACTCTTTCTGTGCTAACCCCAGTGTCGAGTCATTTGCTCGTTCTCGCTTTTGATTGTGCAGGTGTGAGGTATGGAGAACATGAGCTTGGTGACTCTTGGTCTTTTGCATGATCAAGGTTTGATGGTTCTCCACACCTTTTTGGATGGCCCCGATGTGGCCCTTGTACACTATGTATTGTGAGTATATCCCTTGTACACTCTTGTGTTCATCTGTGTATATTTAGCTTGCTTTGTGCCTGTATCATGATTTTTATGTTTTGTGTAGCATATTGTACATTTGTTTATCTGGTATCCTTTTAGTTGGTATCTTTTGTTGCATTTTGCTCATTTGAGATTTCTCTTCCTTTTTATGATGGAGCTTTCCATTTGCTTTTGTACACCTTTTCTAGTTTTTCTAGGTGTCTTTGATTGAGGGGGAGCTCGACTTTATTTAATGGGAGTATTTGCTCGACTTGATTTGGAAAGGAGAGGATCTTGCTTAGAGCTTTTGGATAGCATGAGTTTGTGAGGTTGCTGAGTTGGCACTTTGGTTGTGCATTTCATGGGTGTTTGAAATTTGAACCTGAACCTTGGATTTGCATTTTGGTTGCACATTCCAGGGGGAGCTTTGTATTTGTGCTTTGATCGCGCTTGTGTTTTGAGTTTGAGCTTGCCCATGTTTCTACCCAAAACTAGCTTGCAGACATTTTCACTAAGCCACTTGACCAAGTTACCTTCACCCGCTTGCGAGGAGAACTTGGTGTGTGTGCGTTTTTCTGAGCTGAGTTTTGGAGGCTTCTCTTGTAGCATATGTATTCTATTGTACCATCTTTGTATCTTGATGTACATTTTTCGCTCTTGTATCTTGATGTACATTTTTCTTGCTTTTGTATCTTGATTTCATCTTTGTATCATATCTTGGGATGAGCTTCTCCTATATACAGTGACTGCTACAATTTGCTACATTTTAGATTTTAGGCAAGCTTGCTAGGGATTGGATGCTTTGTTGGCTATGCTCTTGATGGTCCTGATATATATTCCTTTGAGATAGTCACTTTTTGAATTAAAATGACAAACTGAACTTAAACTCTTTCACCCATGAGTAAATGCCTTTGCATGTCTTGTTTGAGCCGAAATGGCTATATCTTGCTTAAGATCATGCTAGGATGTGATATTCTTTTCAATTGGGTCAAAGACCTTTGTCATTGTAAATGTTTAGCCCATGCTTTATCTTGTGGAGGAGCATAAGCTTCTTTTTGTCGCAAAGACATTTCATGTACCATGCTTAATTTGAAAAACTTGAAAAATGAGATGTCTATGCATGAAAGAAGAAAGATGAGAAAAAGATATATTTGCAGAAAATTATGCTCATGTCTCTATGCTTTCACCATTGCACACACTTGCACACATGGGTGCTAAGCGGTTGCATGTTGTTTGCCGGAGAAGTCTCCCATGAGAAGTGAACACATGGCTCCGTGCTTTGACATGACATGAGATAGAACTTGGGCGTTTATGATGATCTTTTGTCAAGAATGCTTGTCCTTTCATGTTTTTGGTGAGATGAAGTTCATTTTTGCTTGAACAATCCATGGTTAGGACTTTGCTCATGTGGTGACATTTTTGATAAAACTACACAAATTGATCATGGCTTTGTCAATTGGCTATATGTCTTTACCTTCTTGATGGCAATGCCCGTGTCACATGATGAACTATCTTGTTTGCCTCTTCTCTAACTTGTAGCATTTTGTATTGCTCATTGTATATTTGAGAAGCTTGTAGTTGCATTTTGTACATTTTTCCTTGATTTGTGCATTGTCAACAAGGGGGAGAATTTCTGGAGCATTTTGCAAGGGGGAGAAGTTGCTGAACTTGTGAGAAAGGTTTTGAGCTTGATTTTGTTGGATTTGTGTGAGACTTGATGAGAGCTTTGCCAAAAAGGAAGTTTTTGAAAATTTGTGAAGTTTCTGAGGGTTTGAGTATTGGAAAACATTGCTGGGCATATTTGGAAAGTTTTCGAATTGAAACGGCATCGTTGTGAGTTCGTTTGTGCAAAAACTTCATTTTGGGTTTGGTCATCTGTCAGGGGCGGTTTAACCGCCCCTGTGCAGTGAGCACATGATTTGTGGGATTTTGAGCATTTTCGAGTGTTTTGTCACACGCACAAGTTCACTTGTTCAGGGGGAGTTGCATCTTTGCAGGGGGAGTGCTTTGAGTGTTCTAAAAAGTGAATTGGAGATTTGTGATTTGTGCTTTGTGCTTTTGCTCTTTTGCCGATGGTGTTGAGCCCTTTCGCTTCTTCTTGAAGGGTCGGCGTTTCTGGAGCTTTCTCTTGCGAAGTGACTTTGTTCTCGGCTTGTTCTTGCTTTTAGTCACTTGCTTGAGTCTTGTTTTCGATTTCTTTTCTTTTTCTTTAATCTCATTGGTTACTATGTGTGTGTTGTCAATGCACTCATCAAGGGGGAGATTGAGGACCCGGTGTGTCCGAGGACCGGTGGATGGTCGCTTCCTGGTGTGATGAGTGATTGACAACGTGGTGTGGATTGACGTTTCCCTTGGCTCAAGTATTGCAGGTGTAGAATGCGGCTTGGTTGCATTGGTGTAGGTGAAGAACAGGCGCGAAAGGTCTTAGCCATGGCGGCCTCCGAGGAGCGGAGAGACAAGTAGGCTTGGTTCGAGGGACCCGATGGCCAGATGGATCAAGTGCGGTTCACATGCTGGCAAGAACGAGCAAGGGGACGTGGTTCCGGTGCGAGGTAGCGGCTCACAACTGAAGCTCATACGCGGAGGTGAAGCCGGTGCAAGGTGGCGGCTAACGACCGAAGCTTGTACGCGGGGTTTGGTGATTTGGCCACAAAATCATCCGGTGGACGGTTTCCCTTGGTTTGGGCCTCAAAACCAAGGCTGAGGACTCGACGAGGCAAGTTTGGGCTGCTGGGCCCCCCAGGGCCGGTTTAGCCGCCCCCCTGGGCAGGCCAAAGATTGGCGTCGAGGAGCTTCGATCCGGAGGACACGCGGTGTGACTGCAAGGCTTGCGTCGGAGGAAAGCTAGCTTGCAGTGGAAGGTGTCCCAGCCGGAAAAATCTTCACAGAAAATGTCAAATTTGCCCCTGAGGGGTATGTATCACTTAGGGGTAGTTTAGTCTTTAGAGCAGCACCACTTGGACTATATAATAGACCCCCTAGGGGTTGGTGGCTGTATCTAGGTAGTCTAGTTTTATTTCCCTTGCACTTGAACTATTTTCCTTAGTTTTTCTTTCTAGTTTTCCATAGGCTAGCCAAGTGCTTCACCGGAGAAATCTTTGAGAGGGTTGGATGAAGGGAGGATAGCTAGCCTCTTTGTAAAGAAGTTGACCTCGTGATGTATGGAAGATTTGGCTTTCTTGTATCCCTCTTTGTGTGATTTCGTTGTTCATCCCGTGGCTCTTTTTGGCCCCTTTGGGAGATTTTCGATTCCTTGTGTTTGAGGTCGTTTCCTTGCGTGTTTGTTTGGGGGATTCACACATGAGGTCGTGGACACTCTTTTCCTGGTGATTTGCCCCCTCAAAACGCAAAGAATCGCTTCGGATTTGGGGATTTTTGGATGAACTCGGGGTGGAAGTGTTCTTCACGTGATCTGAGATTCCGGGAGTTCTAGTGGGTTTGAGGTCGAGATCTTTGGGGAATATACTCCACTGGAGGTGTACATCATCTCCCCAAAGTTTCGTCTCAAGAGCTCAAGCCGTTTGGGAGATCGACTCACGAGTTGACTTTTTCCCGAGAGCTCCCAGACCAGGCCGGTTTTGACCGCCCCCAGGAGGTTAAACCGCCCCCCTAGGCGGTTAAACCGCCCCTAGGGAGGTTAAACCGCCCCTGGCTGGGTAGAGAAGGTTTTGCCTCGTTTTGGTTCGGTTTGTGTTCGTTTCGATCGATTTGAGTTCCGCTGCGTCTTTCTTGTTCCTAGGGTCAGTAGCTTGACAGTGGCTACGTGATCTTGGCAAGATCGCCTTCGGAGGCGTCGGAGTTGTTTTGGGAGAATAGCCGGATTGGTTGGAAAGAATTTTTATCGGCTCCCATTCACTCCCCTCCCCTCTCTGGTCGCCGTTTCGGTCCTTCACATACCAAGAAAATCACGACGGATCGTGTGAAGGATTAGTGCACACGATGACAAAAAGATAATTGGTAAAGATTTTTTGTCGCTTTGATTCCAAGCCGGCTAGACTTCAATTAAGATGGGCGGTAGTTCAATGCCGCAAAGGTTTCCGACTCCGACTTTGCAAAGACTTCTAAACATAGTCATTAGATCAAGGCCCACCTGTCAATGACTAATGAAGGACCAAACCAAAAATTTAGGGAAGAGACATGTACTATTTGTTTTAGTAATAGGTAAAGATATATGTATAGATAATAAACAAATGTAAAAAGGAACACCTGAGTCATCAAGTTGTGGCAATCCATAGTTCTTGATGTCCTTTCCCATAGAACGGACAATATCTGCTACATCTCTTAGCACAAGCTGTTGGGCAACGCGAAACCAAAGTATGGCATCCATGAACGACCTGTTGCTGCTACCGGGGTCTGAGTACCAGTTTCCATGGCAGGAGTGGTACATGCCTTGGTTACGTCCGACTGCGCGGACCCAAACACAGGTGTGGGTGAAGGCAAAGCTGCGCATGTGAATGAAAGAAATCATCATCGCATACATATTTACATGTGTATAAAAGTAAGATCTGAAAGTAATTCACCTTGTCTATTTTTTATTTGTTTGTGCAATCGAGCCTCCTCTATTTTTAAAATTGTATCTTGTTTTGTATCAGTAGGCATATTGGCATATCACTCCTTTTCTCTAAGCCTTTTACGCTCAGCTGATGTCACCTCTGTAGTACCTACTGGAGTGCCATGAGTATAGAATATACATATATATGGTGACACAAATGCTACAGAGATAATCTTGTTAGCCAGTCCACCGTATTGATTAGTTTCTAACCTGGTAAAGAAGATAACAGCAGTTGTCAATCCACACCCAACGATTGGTTGAACAAATGCACAGATCCTGACATATTAGACATTGTGTAATTCTCATTTCTATGTAACCAGTATTGTTGCCACCATCTTCTGCTTCAACTTCTTCTAATTCTGTGCAAAAGCAAGTTTGATATACAATTGCAAAAGGAAAAAAAAAACATGAACTGTAGGCAAACATGTTGATGACCCTGTGATATTAATCCCTATGCTTGGAAGTTGATGTACGTTTTGTGTGCCTTGATCGATATTGATGGTTGAAGATTCACCTCCTTTTCCTGCTGTGTAACGTTCTCTAGACTTTGCACGCTTCTTTTCTCTTCTCTTATGACATTTATGCTCTACCGGATCAACAATTTGAATTTCTCAAGGAACTGTATAGAAACATACAATGTTTACAACTGATGATCCTCCATTCAAAATGAAAGAAAGCAATAATAATATACCTTTTCTTGTGCAGCAATTGGACGGTCCCGCCTGAGACGAGAACGACCAGTTTCTCTTAACCTTTTACGACCACGTTGAGATCTGTTATTTGTTGTGTTCGTCACATCAGCGAGTGGACAACGACGATCCATTATTTACGTGCCTCTGTAACAAACAATGAGAACTAATTATATACCATGCATACACATATATACACTATCAGAAGACTTTAGATCATGGAACTACAATTGGCTAATTAAAAAAAATATCACGCAAAATAGAAATAGAAAATCGAGGCACGCAAACAAATCTAACATGGGTAGACACCGGAGGCTGGTACCTTGCGGGTAGACGTACAGACGAACCTCCCCAAGCAGGTGCGTTAAGCGGGCAGGGGCGGGCCGGCCAGTCGTCGGCGAGGCGGAGGTACGCGCGCAGATGGAGCTCGCGACACCTACCGTCATCGGAGTTACGTACGCGGCTTCTCGGCGGACCGCCTGGCGTCGGCAGCGCGCCTGCTTGGGGAGGGAGCCTGAGGTAGCGGCACCTGGCGTCGTCGTCGAAGTGTTCTAAAGGTTAGTTCTCTTGCCATGCAATTGAATTACGCTATAGCATGCTAAAAATTTAGGTGTGATCCATGCTCTTCAATTACATCATGTCTAATCCCTGCAATGACCACATGTAAATCAAGAAAATGATTCGGATTTTAACTAAATTATGACTTCTACTAATTAATTGGTTTGTTTCAGTTATTTTAGCCGTCTGCAAGTTTGCTATTAGTTCCAGCTTAATTCTTTTCTTTGGATTAGCTTGTTATTGTAGTGTTTGTTTGGCTATTTGTATCTCAAGAGCTCCTGCTTACCAAAAGCTATTACTCGCTGGAAATAGGGCATCACATTATTGGTGGCTTTAGATAGTAGTGGATTAGGACTGCATTTGTAATGTATATAGTGGATAAAGTATGTGAATCTGTGATGTAAAGAATGAATAAAATTTATGTATTTGTGATGTATATGTTGGGTATGTTGCCCTCTTTTTTTTGTTTTTTTAATTTATCATAGGAGACGTGGGTTGCCAATCCGCGTCTCCTATGACCCCCTTGTAGGAGACGCGGATTGGCAAAACGCGTCTCCTATAAGTCTTATAGGAGACGCGTTTTTGTCAATCCGCGTCTCCTGTAAAGGGGTCCATAGGAGAAGTGGGTTGGCAAAAACGCGTCTCCTATTACCACTGCTCATAGGAGACGCGGATTTTCCACGTCTCCCACGTCATGTAAAAGGAGACGAAAATTTGAAGACGCGGAAAAACCATGTCTCCTATGGCTCTTGACCCGCGTCTCCTTAGGAAGCGCCTTGCGTAGTGGAAACTTCAGGGTGGGATTGGAGAGGGTAGCAACGTGGGTAAGTTATTCCACGGTGAAAAAAGAACAGCCCAAATGGCAGAAACATTTTAGAAAGAGCTGTTTTGAGACTTTGGACCCTCTAAAAACATTGGTACCCTCTCCGGTGTGCCAGGTGGGTCCATCTGTAAGGGTACGAGGCGATTTTTGAAGGTGAGGAGTTTTCCGAAAGTTTTGGATCTTGTACAATAGCCTGGTATGCGGGAAGAATTGAGCTCGATGAGGAAAAATAAAGTTTGGGAACTTATTTCTTTGCCAAACAACCGCAAGCCCATAGGTTGCAAATGGATTTTTCAAAGGAAATATAATGCATCAGGATCAAGTGGAAAAATATTAGGCTAGGCTTATTGCTAAAGGCTTTACACAAAGGGAAGGTGTTGACTTTGTGGAAACTTTTTCTCCTGTTGCAAAGTTTACTTCTATTCGTATTATTAGTGCTTTGACTGACTTATTATTATTTTGAACTCCACCAAATGGATGTGAAAATTGCTTTTAATTTCTTAATGGAGATTTAGAGGAGGAAATTTATATGTTACAGCCGGAAGGTTTTGGAGAAAAAGGAAATAAAAATATGGTTTGCAAATTAAATAGATCAATCTATGGTCTTAAACAAGCTTCACGCCAATGGTCTATTCTTTTTGATAATGCTATCATGTCATATGGTTTTTCAATGACGGAAGGTGATCATTGCATATTGTGACACCCCAGTGTCACTTTTGAAATTTTTCTCTTGCACATCTGCCTATTGTACAAAATTTTTGGTGCTCATCATGTTTATGCATTGAGTATCATGTTTGAATGGACTCTCAAAAGTCAAAATTCGTTTTTAAACTCTTTTGAATTCAAGGTTTGGCTAAGTTAAGTCTTTTCCTTTTAACCCTTTTGGGGGCTTGTTTAAAATTAGAAATGTTTAAACAAGTGGCTTTTGGCCAATTTGAAAATCTCTTATTGAAGTATCTACTTTCAACTAGAAGTTTTGGTTTTGAGCAAAGACATCTTTTAATTGCTCAAATTCATGGTCAAAAGTTGGTCAAACTGCTGAATTTCAGCACTTCTGAAATGGCTGTCTTTTCCTGACAGCAGCCATTAGCCAACTTTAGGGCTCCATAACTTTTATTTTTCCATCAACCCAAACCAAAACAAGTTCTTGGATTGGAAGCTGGTAGTTTGGGCTCTTCAAAAATCATGAACAACTCCAGGATCTCAAACTCTAACTATTTCTTTTTCGAGCTCAAAGTCAGCTAAATCCATTCCAATTCTGGTACTTAGAAATTTTTCTGAACTCGAGATTTTGGGCAAAGTTTGATCGATCATATCTTCCAAACTAAATCTTTTTGAACCATATGACTTTAACGAAAGTTGTTCAGCTTGGTACCATCTACAACTTTTGTATAGGAGTTTTGGAAAGTTTCTACGCGAAATCATCGAGTTTGAATCAAAGTTTTGGAGAAGGTTTCGCGAGCTCCTGTAGCTACTGAATCGACTTCGTCGATTCAGTAAAGCGCGCAGGGGGAGGTTCGCCCGAGCTCGTGCGCTGGCGTCGCCTTTGCCACGCGTCGTGCTCTGCTGTTCTTTGCCACGCGCCGTTGCCTCGCACTGCCAGTCGCGCTCCAAACCATGCGTGCTGCCATGGTGTCGAGCTCGGCCGGCGACACCAATTTGGCGGTGAACTGAGCGCTCTGCAAGCCGCTCGTGATGCCACGCGGAATTCACCGCTGTAACTCCGTCTTTCTCCAATTCACCACCTCAGTAACTCTTCCAAGAAATTAACTATGATCACAAAAACACATAATAGAACATAACTTGTGCTTTCTTGTGAATATTTGTGTTTGTACTTAAGTTGTATAATCGAGTTGCTGCATTTTATTTAATGCATCTTTTTCAATTGTTGTTCTAAACTCACACATATGCATCTTCATGTAGAGAACGATCTAGCTGACGGGGTTTATAATCTGGTGCCCGAGTCTGAGGTCGAGCAGCAAGAGCCCGAAGTTGTGGTTGCTGAAGTTGAACAAGACCCGAGCCAAGACTCGGAAGGGCCCAAGGCCAGTGAAGGCAAGCACCGGAAGCATTCAACCCTTTTAACGCAGCCGCAATTTAATTATTTACTTTATAAAGTTTTACTTTATGCATTTAAGTTTTCATAGGAGTTGAATGAAACCCTAGTTGCATACTCCATAGGAAACCCAGAGTTTTTACTAGTATGTGTAGGTCGATAGAATTGCTAGGCTGGTTAAACGGTAGAAGTCGAGTAATTGTCTGTTACTCGCGAGAAGCTAGGTTGGTTACTTTAAACAAGTTTTGTTCAGCATATCAGATACCTGGAAAAAGTTTAGACAGGGTGGAGAGTTTTGGTAGGGAAAAGAATGTGATGGTGTAGCTCCGCCTGTGTCAGTTAAGGCCCGTTCGTTGTTGGCTCTGGGATCAAGTTTGAATTGTACTACCTCACATGCTGGGAGTAAGAGGTAGTTGAAACTGGTAACTTATGTACTTTAGCTCGCACTGGTATGTTGAACTACGCCTGACTTCCTTTTCATGTACCGGTTAGAGAAATAACTCATGGCTGACCCGTCGTTGGTATCGGTGAGGACTGGTACTTGAGGGTCGCAGGGTAGGTCAAGTATTTAGTGTTGGCTGAAGGAACGGCTGGCATGAGCGGCTCGACGGGGTTCGCTTATGCCGTGTGGGTAGGTTAACCTTGCAAGGTATAAAAACCGAATCGATTCGCCGTACTCACGGTATTGAGCTCTTGATCACTGGGCCGCATCACTAGATAAGAACATGAATATGATGATGTTTATATGCTGTTTGAATTTAATCAAATACTTGCTCTCTTTGAAAAAGTTTTTACAAATGCTTACCTAGAATAAATAGCTCAACTAAAATTTGGATGCAAAAATTTGAAAGTAAGAATCTACTTAGTTGCTTCTTTTTGGCAAAACAAAAACCCAGCCAAAAGCTTTGCATACTAGGGGTCTTAGTAAATCCAAAGTCGGGTAAGTCTTGTTGAGTATTAAATTACTCAACCCTGCTTGTGTTTTCCTTTTTCAGAGGTTGAGTCTAGGGTAGCCGAGCAGGTCGCTGAAGCTTTTCCGTTCGGTGTTCCTGAGGGTTACCAGTTGCAGTTTGTTTCGGCTTCTCAGGGTGTGGAGCCGAGGGAGTAATAATGCTGGCTGGGCTACCTGTGCATTATTATGTTCCGTCGTAGACTCGTGATGTTTAAAACTTCCGCTGCACTTTAAACTCTGTGTTGTAATAACTTTTATCCTGTAATATTTTAGTATTTAAATCCACTGTGTACTGTGTTGTAAAATTTGCGACTCGTTAATCATCTGTGCTCATCGTGGAGTGAGACTTGCCTCGTATTGGTTTCGACAATGTGATCAGTGGTGTAATCGGGAGTTACCCGACAGTAACTACACGGTTATGTCAGTTGAAGTGCGAGTGTGCTGTACTACTTGCATTAGCTAAGGGACAATGCACTTGAGCTGACATAATTTGAGGTGCTTCTGCCACAGCTGATACCAGAGCCGAAAATACTTGGCAGATGATTTGACTTGTCTTAAAAATGTGTTTGGAATAAAAATTTACCTGGTTTGCGAAAATGCGTTGGTCACGCTAAGGAATTAATTTTTAGAACGTAAACCCTAGGGCATTATGGGTATGTGAATCAGGTGGCTAGCTAACTTTGGAAGCTGACTTCCAGCACATTAATTTCTGTCAAAACTTACTTTGTTGCACAATCAATCTTTATTTATGCATCGACAGAGGGTGAGGATCTCCGGTCAATGGGGACACCTTGACACCTCGGTCGGTACGGTGAAATCCGAACTGTCGTGCTCAAGCGGTGGCCTCCTTGAGCTGCAGCCAATATAACCATGCACTGTTGTGGATTATATTGGGTGTAAAGTTGCCTCTATGTGCTGTCCATACGGCACGGGATGTATGGATACCGTTACTATAGCGAACGGTAATGTATGGGGACGCTTTTATGAGTGCTGGCATGAAAGGTTTGATTTATACACTGTGTTTTTTCTGCAGGTACACTAACATGCGTTGCGTAAGTTAAGACGTGTACAATACGACTAGTTATTATAGAGAGAGCTGTATGGTTTTGCCACCGATCTTAACTACGTAAGACCAAGAATACTTGGCAATTATTTTTCTTTGTGAGGACGGTTAGGACGAGCATGCATCATGAATTTTAAAATCTGCTGAATCCTTAAAATTTTGTTGGGGTGCTTTGGGGTTCTACACCACCATCTAATTTGCATTGGGATTCTACACCACCATCTAATTTGCATTGCACCTAAGGTGGATCTAGCAGGATTTTTGGACGTCTGCTGCTGGTCGAATTTTTTTCGCCTAGCATATGATGTTTTCTGTAGGCAAGAGTTAAAGAAGAGTTGCTCAGAATTTGGTTAGCTTGCTGCTGTAAAAATTTCACATTTATATCTTCAGTGTAGCTTGAGCTATGCATGTTTTAGTGAGCCCCATGTTTCCTGGAATTTTTCTGGAGGACAGCGATGAGTCTTTGAATTTTTACCCTATCTTAACAGTCTGAGACAAGTCTTCCACTTCATAAGAAAGTTGTAGATAATTACCTAACAGAATTTCTGGCAAAGTTTGAGCATTTTTGCATACACCAGCTGAGAGTTATGAATTTTTCTTTGATTGCCAGGAAGCTGTCCAATTCTGTTTTCAGCAAGATCTTTTCCGAATCAAGTGCTAAACCTTATTTGCTTTCCATTTCAGATGAGTTTCCCAAACAATAATCCTCACATCACTACTGATGTCGATGGTCACCTCTTCTCCAATGGATTGTATCGAAAGGGGTTTCCTTCCCAGCTTTGGGAGACCATGCAAACTCTGGGGTACATGGTTGCACCTCAGTATGTGGGGAGATATATCACTGAAACGGGGATAAACCGCTGTGAGGTTTCACTGGTTATTCCCAATTTACCTCCAGCAGTGGGTGGAGAGATTCGGATTGTTGTCACAGGGGGGAATTATGATGAGGCTAGTGATACCGCCGCTTGGAGAGCCTTGCAGCAGTTAAGTTTTAAACATCAGCTAAAAACTTTTGGAGCTCCAGCGGGTGTCTTTATGTCCTCTAATACTGAAGTGGGTGAGTCAAGTTCTAGTGTTAAGCAGGAAAGCTCGAATGACATGCAGAATATGACTCGCTACATGGATAACGTAAACCGTCTGATTGAGAGCATGGCTTTCAGTTATGGCGCTATGTTAAATGCTGCTAACTCCCAGGCCCAAGAAAGAGAGGCAATGCATTGGCACTGGTAAATCAACACATGGCTGTGATTGGAAGCCTAGAGGAACGCGTTTATGAATTAGAAGTGGAAAATGATAACCTTCAGCAAGAGCAGGAGGGAGTCTGGGCTGAAGTGCCCCAAGTTCCTAATCCACCAGAAGAGTTGCCTGATCAAGGTGATTCTGGTTTGGATGACTCACCTGGACCACCCATAGATCCGCAGCTATCCGATCAGGAAGAACCGGCTTATCCAGTTCCACAAGCTCCTGGTCCTGCGCATGGGTGGATCAGTGAGGAAGAGGATACGGAAGAAGAGTTAGATGAAATGAATGGTGAGGAAGAAATAGGTGATGAAGAAGAAACTGAAGAAGAAGAAGAAGAAGAACCAGAGGAACGCATCTTTCACACTGATAACGAGGAATCCGATTGATTTATGTTTACCTTCGGAAAATTCCCGTTCTCATGTGTTGTATTTTAAGTTTCCATCTTGTAATAAGTTGTGTTGTGGAGTACCTTTCAGTTGAACTATTTTCTTGGTGATGTAATAATCAGGATGTATGGATGTAAAGTGGAACCTATTTTCCTTTCCAGTGCAGCACTTTGGTTTGTTCTGAAATTTTTCGTAGCAGAATTGTATCGGAATTTTTACGCCTTGATAACTATTTTTCTAGGCAGATTGATGAATACCAAAGTTGTTGCAAATTTCATAAGTGAGATGCTGGTAAAATTTCAAATCCTTTGGATCAGTAGTTTGGGAGAAATATGCGAAACAGTACGACTCTGTCCGCTGGAAAAACAGATTTGACAGAGAGGCAAAGGACGAATTTTTCACTCCTCCTAATTTGTGATTTAGTTCTGGAGTTGAATACAAAAGTTGTGGGCTATAAAATTCTGAATATACTGGAAAAATTTGAGCATTTTTGGTTTAGTAGTTTGCGAGATACAAATTTTACGCTAAACATGTGCAATCTGTCCAAAGCTGAGAGTTGGCAAAGTGATAATATCACGTTTAAAGGACGAGTGGATCTAACTTCCGGGACTAACTCTATTTTGGATTAATTATGTCATGCACTATGCTATAATATTTTCATTCTTGAGTATTGATTTTATTTATCATTGCTCATTGAGAAATTATTGCGGAGTTGTATGACTAATCTGCACCTGGTGGCTTATGCAGAATGCCTGACACTCCGGATGGTGCCGGGGGTGGTGATGGTGGAAATCTGCCTGGACCTCCTGATATAAGGGAATTCATTGCTCATCAAATGGCTCAGCACACTGAACTCATGCGTGTGTTGATCCAAATGCAGCAGAACCAGCCACGTCAGGGGCCACATCAAGATGTACCGCGTGAAGCTTCATATCCGGATTTCTTTGGCACACAACCACCACAGTTCTTCAAGGCAAAGGAGCCTCTTGATGCTGATGTCTGGCTCAATATTATTGAGTCAAAATTTGCACTGTTGATAAATCCATGCTCAGAAGCGAATAAAGCTCGGTTTGCAGCTCAGCAACTTAGAGATGATGCCCGTCTGTGGTGGGATAATTATCGTGCTACACTTCCTGCTGATCATGTTGTGTCCTGGAATGAATTCAAGACTGCTTTCCGCTCACATCATATTCCTGATGGTCTCATGGATAGAAAACTTAATGAGTTCTTGGCTCTTACTCAGGGTAATCAGGGTGTGTTACAGTATTCTCAGACTTTTAACCATCTATCTCAGTATGCTGGTCACCATGTTGATACTGATGCTAAGAAGCAAGATCGTTTCCGTCGAGGGCTTAACACTAAGTTGAAGAAAAGTTTGGTCCTTATTAAGCCTGCCAGTTTTAATGAGTTGGTGAACATGGCTATCACTCAGGAGGATAGTAATCTGGCTCATCAGGCTGACAAGAAGAGGAAAGCCCCAGCTGCATCATCTAATGCTTCTGGTCAGAGGTTCCGAGTTGAGCAAAGGGCCCCACCAAAGGCTCCTCAAACTGCTCAGCAGAAGCAAGGGCAGCAAGGTTATTGGGTTATCCACCCAAATCAGTCTCAGGGGCAGTCTCAAGGCCAAGGATCCCGTGCACCTCCTCCTTAACAACAGGGACGTGCCCATAATTTTCCATGTTATAATTGCGGGAAGTTGGGACATTTTGCCAAGGAATGCAGGGCACCACCCAAAGGTGGAAATAATGTACCAAGGTAGCAGCCTAATAATCGCCAGAATAAGAAGCAAATGGTGGTTAAGCAAGGCCGTGTGAACTTCACTACCATTGACGTTATTCCAGAGGGTACTCCAGTTATGGCGGGTACGTTTCAAGTTCGAAATCAACCTGTTGTTGTTTTATTTGACTCTGGGGCATCACATAGTTTTGTCAGCATGACATGCATAGAAAAATGTGGGTTTCAAATTGCACAATTAAATTGTAACTATGTGATATCCAGTCCTGGTGGGAAGATAGCTACCAACCGTGTGATTAAACCAATCCCTCTCCAGATAGGAAGCAAAGTGTTTGATACTGAGCTTATATGTCTGGATAACCAGGGATAGATATTATTTTGGGTATGAACTGGATGCAAAGACACGGAGTTGTCTTAGATATATCAGCTCGGGGTATTGAAATAAATTCCCCTAGTCAGGGTGTTTCCACACTTTATTTGCCATCCACACCTTCTCCAGATAATTGCACATTTGCCATGATTCAAGTTGAATTACAAGATATTCCGATAGTAAATGAGTTTCCAGGTGTTTTTCCTGATGATCTTTCGGGAATGCCACCCGATCGAGATATCGAATTTGTGATTGAGTTGCAGCCCGGTACCGCCCCAATTTCAAAAAGGTCGTACCGTATGCCGCCCAATGAACTAGCTGAGCTGAAGATTCAACTTCAAGAACTTCTTGACAAGGGCTATATTCGGCCAAGTTCTTCTCCCTGGGGTTGTCCTGCACTTTTTGTGAAAAAGAAGGATCACACTTTGAGATTGTGCGTGGACTATCGGCCCCTTAATGCAGTTACTATCAAGAATAAATACCCTCTTCCACGTATCAATCTTCTCTTTGATCAATTGGCTGGAGCAAAAGTGTTCTTAAAAATTGACCTTCGGTCGGGTTATCATCAGATCAAGATTAGACCCTGTGATATTCCCAAGACAGCTTTTTCCACTCGATATGGTTATATGAATACTTAGTCATGTCTTTTGGACTCACCAATGCTTCTGCCTATTTCATGTATCTCATGAACTCAGTCTTTATGCCGGAACTGGACAAGTTTGTAGTGGTATTTATTGATGACATTCTTATTTATTCCAAGGATGAAGAAGAGCATGCTGAACATCTCAGAATTGTTCTTCAACGATTAAGGGATCATAAGCTTTATGCTAAATTCAGCAAATGCGAGTTTTGGCTGAAGAGTGTAAAATTTTTGGGTCACACCGTATCCGGTGATGGTATGGCCGTTGGCCCAGTGAATATGCAAAAAGTTCTAGATTGGGAACCTCCTAAATCTGTCCATCAAATCAGAAGTTTTCTTGGAATGGCGTGATATTACCGTCATTTTATTCCAGATTTCTCCAAGATTGCCAAACCCATAACTAAGCTTCTGAAGAAAGGGGAAAAATTTAAATGGAGTGACAAGTGTAAGGAAGCATTCCATACTTTGAAAAGACTCCTGACATCAGCCCCAGTTCTTGCTCAGCCTGACACTTCCAAAGCTTTTGATGTTTATTGTGATGCATCAGGCATAGGACTTGGTTGTGTCCTTATGCAAGAGAATCGAGTTATTGCTTATGCTTCTCGAGCTCTTCGACCTCATGAGAAGAATTATCCGACACATGATCTTGAACTTGCTGCAGTGGTACATGCCTTAAAAATTTGGAGGCACCATCTTATGGGTACTCATTGCAATATTTATACCGATCACAAGAGCCTCAAGTATATTTTTACTCAAGCTGATCTAAATATGAGGCAAAAAAGATGGTTGGAGTTAATTAAAGATTATGAAATAGAAGTTCATTATCATCCAGGCAAAGCCAATGTAGTCGCATATGCTCTCAGTCGCAGGGGTAATTGTCAGTTTATATCTTTGAGACCCCATAATGCCACTCTTGCTAGAGAGATGGACAAATTAAGTTTGGAAATTATTCCACAGGGTACTTTGAATCACCTTTTGATTCAGCCTACTTTGCAAGATCAGATTGTCGCGGCTCAATCTAAAGCTAAAGGAGTGCAGATCATTAAGCAAAAGCTAGCTGAAAATGATAGAAAGTATAAATGTTTTCGCCAAGACAATGATGGAGTTCTATGGTTCAATAATCGTCTAGTAGTTCCTAAAGATCATGATCTTAGGAAGAAAATTCTCGATGAGGCACATCTTTCTAAATTCTCTATTCATCCCGAAAGCAGTAAAATGTACCAAGATTTGAGAGAAAATTTTTGGTGGACTAGAATGAAAAGGGAAATTGCTAAATATGTAGCAGAATGCGATACTTGCCAAAGAGTAAAAGCTAGTCATTTGAAAGCCAGTGGAACTTTGCAACCATTGCCTATACCTTCATGGAAATGGGAGGACATAAGCATGGATTTTATTGTGGGTTTGCCATTGACCCCTCAGAAACATGATTCTATATGGGTCATTGTTGATAGACTCACAAAGTCAGCACATTTCATTCCAGTCAACAATGCTTTTTTAGCAGCTCAATATGCTGAGATCTATTTGGATCAAATTGTGCGTCTACATGGAGTTCCCAAGACTATCATTTCAGATCGAGGTTCACCATTTATAGCCCGCTTTTGGAAACAACTGCATGAGCTATTAGGCACTAAGCTCATTCGAAGTTCAACCTATCATCCTCAAACCGATGGACAAACTGAAAGGGTGAATCAAATTTTGGAGGATATGCTTAGAGCTTGTGTCATTCATTACAACAAAAGTTGGGACAAAAGTTTATCCTTAGCTGAATTTTCCTGCAATAACAGCTATCAATCCAGTTTGAAAATGGCACCATTTGAAGCTCTATATGGCCGAAGGTGTCGAACACCACTAAATTGGTCGGGAACTGGCGAGAGAAAAATCTTCGGTCCAGATTTGGTTAAGGAGGCCGAGGATAAAGTAAAACTTATTCAGCAAAATCTTAAGACCGCTCAGTCACGGCAAAAGAGTTATTCTGACAAGAGAAGGAGACCTTTAGTTTTTAAGGTTGGGGATCATGTTTATCTTCGAGTATCACCAACTAAGGGTGTTCAGAGATTTGGGATCAAAGGAAAATTAGCTCCTCGTTTTATTGGACCTTTTGAAATCATTAAGCAATGTGGTTCAGTTGCTTATCAGATACAACTGCCGTCCAAACTTGCAGCTATTCATAATATCTTTCATGTATCTCAACTCAAGAAATGTCTTAGGGTTCCTAATGAAGGTATTGCTCATGAAGAAATTGAGTTTGAACCCGATCTATCATATGAGGAACAACCTTTCAAGATTCTGGATATTGTTGAAAGAGTTACACAGAGTCGGTCCATTAAATTTTATAAGGAAGCTCTGACAAGGAAGCAACATGGGAACAAGAATCTTATCTCAAATCCAAGTATCCAGAGTTTTTAGATTCTGCATTAAGGTATTCGAATTGCACACTCTCTCTTTACACCGGAATCTCGGGGCGAGATTCTTTTAAGGGGGGAGGGCTGTGACACCCCAGTGTCACTATTGAAATTTTTCTCTTGCACATCTGCCTAATGGACAAAATTTTTGGTGCTCATCTTGTTTATGCATTGAGTATCATGTTTGAGTGGACTCTCAAAAGTCAAATTTCGTTTTTAAACTCTTTTGGGTTCAAGGTTTGGCTAAGTTAAGTCTTTTCCTTTTAACCCTTTTGGGGGCTTGTTTAAAATTAGAAATGTTTAAACAAGTGGCTTTTGGCCAATTTGAAAATCTCTTATTGAAGTATCTACTTTCAGCTAGAAGTTTTGTTTCTGAGCAAAGACATCTTTTAATTGCTCAAATTTGTGGTCAAAAGTTGGTCAAACTGCTGAATTTCAGCACTTCTGAAATGGCTGTCTTTTTCCTGACAGCAGCCATTAGCCAACTTAAGCGCTCCATAACTTTTATTTTTCAATCAACTCAAACCAAAACAAGTTCTTAGATTGGAAACTGGTAGTTTGGGCTCTTCAAAAATCATGAACAACTCCAGGATCTCAAACTCTAACTATTTCTTTTTCAAGCTCAAAGTCAGCTAAATCCATTCCAGTTCTGGGTACTTAGAATTTTTCTGAACTCGAGGTTTTGGCCAAAGTTTGATCGATCATATCTTCCAAACTAAATCTATTTGAACCATATGACCTTAACAAAAGTTGTTCAGCTTGATACCATCTACAACTTTTGTATAGGAGTTTAGGAAAGTTTCTGTGCGAAATCTCGAGTTTGAATCAAATTTTTGGAGTGAGTTTCGGCGGTCATTGTAGCGTCTGAATCGAACTTTTCGATTCAGACTTCGAACAGTAGAGGGGCGAGCGCTCGTGCGCTGGCGCTGCCCATGCCATGCGCCGTGCTTCGCTGCCCCTTGACGCGTGCCATCGCTCCGCCTCGCCAAGTTACTCCCAGTCATGCAAACCGCTTCGCTGTCGAACCACGGAGGCGACACCATCGCCGGCCGTTAGTACCACCGAAGCAAAGGCCACCAGTGAATGCCACGCGGAATTCACCGTTGTAACTCCATCTCTCTCCAATTCACCGTCCCAGTAACTCCTCCACCTCGCTCTCTTCGCCCTCGACCACTCCGCCAGCTCCGCCGTCCTTTCCCTCGCCGGCAATTCCCAGAAAACTGGCCGCTATTGCCGCCACCCCACCCCACCGCGGAACTTCACCTTCCCATCCTCCTCCGCCTCCACGAATCGCCCAAATGGATACTCCTTGATCTCCTGAAGCCGTGCACCCTCTTCTCGTGAACTCCGAAGCTCCGGTGAGCCTTAGCGCCGGCCGTTTTTCCGGTCGTCCGCCGCCGGCCTTGGATAAGGACCGTGCCGCCTCTAATCCTTGGGTTTTTCATGCCTAGGTGGTGCGGCTTGGAGTCCTGAGGCCGTGAGTCTTCTCTGGCGCGTCTCCGGCCACTTCTCCGGCGAGTTAGCGCCGGTCAACCGCGCGGCGGCGCCCTGTGCGGGAGGAGCTCTGTTCCAGGGGTGTTCGTTTAGAAGGCGGTTTCTTCCTAGGGGGTTTTGTGGAAAAATGCAGGGTTTAAGTGCGAAGGTGGAATAGTTCTGGGGGGTTTTCGGAAGATTCAGGGGCTGTTTGTAAAGAAAGGACTGGTTGGTGAAGAATCTTTCTTCCCAGGGACCTGAGTGCAAAAGAGTTTTCGGTTTTTCTTTTTAAAAAAGTTTTGCTGCATGCATGTGTTTCTTGCAAAATGCATAGTAAATCATAGAAAAGTGATAAAATTGTGAAACCACTTTTGTTGAGTTTGATACATCTTTGGTTACAGGAGAAAAATATAAAATCATGTTGTTAAGTTATTAATTCCTGTGTTAGTGTTTTGTTTAGTTTTATAGCTTGATGTCTTTATAAATAGTTCTGCATATCTAAAAATTTTGAGAAAATCACAGTAGCTCTATTCTGTGTTTTTGTGATCATAGTAAAATTATTGGATGCATGTTGTCTGTGTAGTTTAAGTTAAGCTTTTTCTACATAAGAATCTTGGTGGTGCTATTAAAAATACTTTTTAAACAGTTTTTGAGCTCAATAAATCATGGTAAATCTGTGTTAGTGTTTAGTTAGTGTTTCTGTATAGTTTTGCATTTTTGTGCTTATTCTTGCTGCTGTATCTTATTTTGGTAGATTTCTAGTCTTTTTGTCTTTTTCAAAATAATTAGTTTCTGTTAAAATAAAATGTTTATAAAATTCCAGTGAGAATCTTGAGATAAAATTCACCCAAGGAATTTCTCATGCTGGTAGTTTAACCTATTTAACTTGTTTAACTAATTTGTTCTTAAATAACCTCTTAATTTAGGTAAATAATGGTTTTTATAAATATGCTTAAGTTAAAGTAATGTTTCTTAGATAATTTTGGTAATCTCAGTTTAAAGTTTGCAACTGCTGTTACCTTTTCCTTCTTAGTGATAGGTTAATCTTGTTTAAAGAGATATGCACATACTCTATAAAGTTTTAATAATTGTTTTTAACAACCTAACTTGTGCTTTCTTGTGAATATTTGTCTTTGTACTTAAGCTGTATAATCGAGTTGCTGCAAATTATGTAATGTATCTTTTCCCATTGTTGTTCTAAACTCACACATATGCATCTTCATGTAGAGAACGTTCTAGCTGACGGGGTTTATAATCTGGTGCCCGAGACTGAAGTTGAGCAGCAGGAGTCCAAAGTGGTACTTGCTGAAGTTGAGCAAGACCCAGAGTTTTTACTAGTATGTGTAGGTCGATAGAATTGCTAGGCTGGTTAAACGGTAGAAGTTGAGTAATTGTCTGTTACTCGCGAGAAGCTAGGTTGGTTACTTTAAACAAGTCTTGTTCAGCATAGCAGATACCTGGAAAAAGTTTTAGACCGGGCGAAGAGTTTTGGTAGGGAAAAGAATGTGAATGTGTAGCTCCACCTGTGTCAGTTAAGGCCCGTTCGTTGTTGGCTCTGGGATCAAGTTTGAATTGTACTACCTCACATGCTGGGAGTAAGAGGTAGTTGAAACTGGTAACTTATGTACTTTAGCTCGCACTGGTATGTTGAACTACACCTGACTTCCTTTTCATGTACCGGTTAGAGAAATAACTCATGGCTGACCCGTCGCTGGTATCGGTGAGGACTGATACTTGAGGGTCGCAGGGTGGGTCAAGTATTTAGTGTTGGTTGAAGGAACGGCTGGCATGAGCGGCTCGACGGGGTTCGCTTATGCCATGTGGGTAGGTTAACCTTGCAAGGTATAAAAACCGAACCGATTCGCCGTACTCACGGTATTGAGCTCTTGATCATTGGGCCGCATCGCTAGTTAAGAACATGAATATGATGATGTTTATATGCTGTTTGAATTTAATCAAGTACTTGCTCTCTCTGAAAAAGCTTTTACAAATGCTTATCTAGAATAACTAGATCAACTAAAATTTGGATGCTAAAATTTGAAAGTAAGGATCTACTTTAGTTGCTTCTTTTTGGCAAATTAAAAACCCAGCCAAGAGCTTTGCATACTAGGGGTCTTAGTAAACCTAAAGGCGGGTAAGTCTTGCTGAGTATTAATTTACTCAACCCTGCTTGTGTTTTCCTTTTTCAGAGGGTGAGTCTAGGGTAGCCGAGCAGGTCGCTGAAGCCTTTCCGTTCGGTGTTCCTGAGGGTTACCAGTTGCAGTTCGTTCCGGCTCCTCAGGGTGTGGAGCCGAGGGAGTAATAATGCTGGTTGGGCTACTTGTGCATTATTATATTTCACCGTAGACTCGTGATGTTTAAAACTTCCGCTGCACTTTAAACTCTGTGTTGTTATAACTTTTATCCTGTAATATTTTTGTAATTAAATCCACGTGTACTGTTTTGTAAAATTTGTGACTCGTTAATCATCTGTGCTCATCGTGGAGTGAGACTTGCCTCGTATTGGTTTCGACAATGTGATCAGTGGTGTAATCAGCAACTACCCGACAGTAACTACACGGTTATGTCAGTTGAAGTGCGAGTGTGCTGTACCGCTTGCATTAGCTAAGGGACAATGCACTTGAGATGACATAATTTGAGGTGGTTCTGCCACAGCTGGTACCAGAGCCAGGTTATACTTGGCAGATGATTTGACTTGTCTTAAAAATGTGTTTTCTGGAATAAAAATTTACCTAGTTTACGAAAGTGCGTTGGTCACGCTAAGGAATTAATTTTTAGAACGTAAGCCCTACGGAATTATGGGTATGTGAATCAGGTGGCTAGCTAACTTTGCAACTGACTTCCAGCACATTACTTTCTGTCAAAACTTACTTTGTTGCACAATCAATCTTTATTTATGCATCGACAGAGGGTGAGGATCTCCGGTCAATGGGGACACCTTGACACCTCGGTCGGTACGGTGAAATCCGAACGCCGTGCTCAAGCGGTGGCCTCCTTGAGCTGCAGCCAATATAACCATGCACTGTTGTGGATTATATTGGGTGTAAAGTTGCCTCTATGTGCTGTCCATACGGCACGGGATGTATGGATACCGTTACTATAGAGAACGGTAATGTATGGGGACGCTTTCATGAGTGCTGGCATGAAAGGTTCGATTTATACACTGTGTTTTTCTGCAGGTACACTAACATGCGTTGCGTAAGTTAAGACGTGTACAATACGACTAGTTATTATAGAGAGAGCCGTATGGTTTTGCCACCGATCTTAACTACGTAAGACCAGGAATACTTGGCAATTTTTTTTTACTTTTGTGAGGGCGGTTAGGACGAGCATGCACCATGAATTTTAAAATCTGCTGAAACCTTAAAAATTTTGTTGGGGTGCTTTGGGGTTCCACACCACAATCTAATTTGCATTGCACCTAAGGTGGATCTAGCAGGATTTTGGACGTCTACTGCTGGTCGAATTTTTTTCGCCTAGCACATGATGTTTTCTGCTGGGAAGAGTTAAAGAAAAGTTGCTCAGAATTTGGTTAGCTTGCTGCTGCAAAAATTTCACACTTATATCTTCAGTGTAGCTTGAGCTATGCATGTTTTAGTGAGCCCCGGTTTCCTGGAATTTTTCTGGAGGACAGCATCGTGGAGTGAGAGGGAAAGAGAGGGGCAGAGAGGGGCAGCGGCGAGGCAGTGGTGCAGGGTACTTACCGGGGCACGGCGGCGAAGCTCCCGGCGTGGCTCAGCCGGTCGCGCACGGCGGCGGGCAGCTTGCGCTCGGCCGGCGCCGGCGTGCGGGCGTGCGGTGTGCGGGGAGTGAGTGTGTGTGGGGATGGAGCTCCGAGGAAGCGCGCCCGGAGCTATTTATAGCCCGGGGGTGAGCTCCCGGAGCTCCCCCGGCGCCCTCCGTGGCCGGACGCGTGGCGCGCCGGCGCACGGGGCAGCGACGCGTGCCCTCCGGCGGCGAGCTCCGCGCGGAGCTACGGGGCGTGGTCGGCGCCGCACTTGTGGTGCGGTGGAGGGTCGTGGGGACGACACGCGGCGTGCTCGCCCCCCTAGGCTCGATCTGCACCGGTGGAGGCGGATCGGGCGGCCATGGCGGCGAGATGGCGCGACGGCGAGGGGAGGAAGAAGGGGGGCTGTACGGTGACGTCAGCGCGACGTCACCGGGGATGAGCAACGCACGCGCAGGAGAGTTGGAGGGGGTGGAGTGAACTTCGGGAGAGGGAAGCGGGGCTGACTTGGGCCGCGGGATGGCGGGGGAGAAATTGGGCCGACGGGGTGGAGCTGGGCCGGCGGCCGGGTTTCGGCCCAAGGTAAGGTTTTCCCTTTTTCCTTTTTCTGTTTTATCTTTTCTTTTCTATTTTAAGTTTGAATTTGATTTTGAATTCTATTTCAAATCTAACTTGAGTTTTTGGCTAGGTCTTAGGGTTTAGGATTATTCTAAAGTTAGAACAAGCATATGCATATGGTTGGTTTCAAAATAATCTAATGCATTTCATTTTTCTAATGCATTATCCTATTAGGGTGAATCTAGTTTTTAATATAAAAAATATTCTTAATTTCCTTTTTAAATGCTCTCTAATTTCTAGGGTGTCACAGACCTACCCCACTTAAAGTGAATCTCGTCC
Organism: Urochloa ruziziensis; assembly: GCA_015476505.1. Classification (NCBI taxonomy): domain Eukaryota; kingdom Viridiplantae; phylum Streptophyta; class Magnoliopsida; order Poales; family Poaceae; genus Urochloa; species Urochloa ruziziensis. The sequence continues at coordinate 30,272,488 of CM027119.1, forward strand.
TCGAGATTCGTCTGGTTCCTGAAATAGATACCGGAATTCTTTTCTGAGATTTTCCTCTTTTTCCCACGTAGCCTCCGCCTCTGTGTGATTGCTCCATTGTACCCGGCAAAACTTAGCCGTCGTTCTTCGGGTTTGTCTGATGGTTGTATCCAATATTCGCGTGGGTCTTTCTTGGTACCTCAAATCTGGTTGTAGATCTACTGTCTCCGGAGCTGTTCGTTCCTCGGGTACCCTTAGGCATTTCCTTAGTTGAGATACATGAAATACCGGGTGTATATCTCCCAGTTCTTCTGGTAATGCCAGTCGATAGGCTACTTTTCCAATTCTAGTTAGTATCCGGTAGGGGCTGATATACCGGGGTGCTAACTTTCCTTTGATTTGGAATCTTCGTGTCCCTCGGATAGGAGCTACTTTCAAATACACAAAGTCATTATCTTCGAAGGTCAATTACTTTCTTCGGGTATCAGCATAACTTTTTTGTCGATTTTGTGTTATCTTTAGATTCTCTTGCACCTGTTTGGTTTTCTCTTCAGCATCCCGTAATATAGCTGGCCCAAACAATGACCTTTCTCCTGTTTCTGACCATAGTAAGGGTGTCCTACATTTTCTGCCGTAGAGAGCTTCAAAGGGTGACATTTGCAAACTAGCTTGGTAGCTATTATTGTATGAGAACTCTGCATACGCTAAGCTTTCTTCCCAGTCCTTTCCATAGGTCAGAACACAAGCTCGTAGCATATCTTCTAGTATTTGATTTACTCGCTCGGTTTGTCCATCAGTTTGAGGGTGGTATGCCGAGCTATAATCCAAGGTGGATCCTAAGCTTTTATGCATGGTTTTCCAGAAGGTGGAGGTAAACTGTGGCCCTCGGTCGGTTACTATTCTCTTAGGTACTCCATGAAGTTTCAGAATATTGTCTATATATAGCCAGGCTAATTTGTCGCCTCCATGGGTTGTTTTTATGGGAATAAAATGAGCAACCTTGGTTAGACGGTCTACAATTACCCAGATCGAGTCATTTCCTTTAGCTGTCCTGGGTAAGCCAACGATAAAATCCATACTGATTTCTTTCCATTTCCATTCAGGTATGGGTAACGGTTGCAGTAATCCGGCTGGTTTCTGATGCTCAGCTTTGACGGTCCTGCAGATATGACAACTGGCTACATACTCGGCTATGTCCCTTTTCATGCCTGGCCACCAATAGGATTCTCTTAGGTCTTGATACATCTTGGTGGATCCGGGGTGTATAGAGTAGGCCGAGTTATGAGCTTCATTCATGATTGTTTTTCGTAGTTCATCCTGGGGTGGTACGCAAATTCGGTTTCGGAAGTAAAGAGTGCCTTCTTTATCTACTCGAAGGTCTGGCCCTTTTCCAAGTCCAATAGAATCCTGAAGCAGCATGATCTCATTGCTTCTCTTTTGAGCTTCTTTAATTTGCACTTGGAGCAGAGGTTGTAAATGGATGTTGGCAAGATACCCAAAGGGTATCACTTGTAGATTTAAAGCTCGCATCTCCTGGGCTAGCTTTTCTGGTCGGTAGCTGGACTTCCGGCTTAGGGCATCTGCTACAGTATTAGCTTTTCCCGGGTGGTATCGTAGTTGTATGTCATAGTCCTTCATTAGTTCCAGCCATCTTCGCTGCCTTAGGTTTAACTCCTTTTGTGTGAAGATGTACTTAAGACTCTTATGGTCCGTATAAATATCACATCATTTGCCCAATAGATAGTGTCTCCAAATTTTTAGGGCATGAACCACCGAAGCTAATTCCAGGTCATGAGTAGGGTAATTCACTTCATGGGTCTTCAATTGTCGTGACGCATAGGCTATTACCCTTTCGTTCTGCATGAGAACTGCCCCTAGTCCTTTGCGAGAAGCGTCACAATATATCACGAAGTTTTGATATATATCTGGCAAAGCTAACACCGGGGCGGTTACCAATCTTTGCTTCAGTTTTTGAAAGCTATTTTCACAAGCCGTCGTCCATTTAAACTTTACTTTTTCCTTGGTTAGTTCTGTCATGGGTTTGGCTAGGCGGGAGAATCCTTTAATGAATCTTCGGTAGTAGCCGGCTAATCCAAGGAAACTTCGCACCTCATGTACGATTCGTGGTTGTTGCCATTCCATAACTGCTTCTACTCTTGAAGGATCAACTTCAACACCTCATTGGGTTATGACATGTCCAAGGAAAGCGATCTTCTCTAGCCAGAATTCACACTTGCTGAATTTGGCGTATAACTGATGTTCTCGCAATCTTTCCAAAACAATCCTGAGGTGCCTTTCATGTTCTTCTGCCGTTTTGGAGTAAACTAATATGTCATCTATGAATACTACTACAAACTTATCCAATTCCCCCATGAATACTTTGTTCATCAAGTTCATGAAGTATGCCGGGGCGTTAGTTAAACCAAAGGGGAGAACAGTATACTCGTATTGACCATATCTCGTCACGAAAGCCATCTTTGGTATATCATCCCTTCGGAGTTTGAGTTGATAATATCCGGATCTAAGGTCTATCTTAGAAAAGTATTTTGCTCCTTTCAGTTGATCGAATAAATCATCGATCCTTGGCAACGGATACTTGTTTTTGATAGTGACATCATTAAGTGATCGATAATCGACACACATTCTTAAGGTCCCATCTTTCTTTTTCACAAATAACACCGGTGATCCCTAGGGTGAAGAACTTGGGCGTATGAATTCCTTTTTCAACAGATCCTTAAGTTGCTTCGTTAGTTCTTCCAATTCATCGATAGCCATTCTATACGGTCTTTTGGCTATCGGGGCGGTGCCTGGTAATAGGTCTATAACAAATTCCACGTCTCGGTCTGGAGGTAACCCGGGTAATTCCTCTGGAAAGACATCAAGATATTCTCTAACCACCGGTATTTGTTCAATCACAGTAACATCCATTTGATAGATCATGGTGGATATATTCTTATTTTGCACCTGGCATTGTACCATTTGATGGCTAGGGCTAGTAAGAGTAACTATCCCCTTTCCACAATCTATCTGTCCATCGTGCTTCTTTAACCAATCCATTCCCAAAATTAAGTCTATACCTTCTGAGTTTAGAACCACTGGATCCGCTAAGAATTCTACCCCACTTAAAAGAATTCGGACTCCCGGGCTTCGCAGTTGACAGGGTATTTTGGCCCCAGGGGTTGTAGCTAAGATTGGATTTTCTAGTGGGGTGGTGGGTAATTGATTTTCTCTAACGAATTTTAGAGTAATGAAGGTATGCGATGCTCCGGAATCGAATAAAATATTCGCGGAATGGGAATTGATTGGGAACTTACCGAGGGCTACATCGGGGGCATCTTGAGCTTCCTCCGTATCCACATAGTTCAGGCGTCCTTGAGAATAAGAGGACATGGGCTTTTTGTTTTGCTGGCCATTTCGCCCATTCGAGGCCGGGCGTGAGCTTCCCACTGAAGCGGCCGGTGCGGAGGCTTTATTTTTGTAGGGACAGTTGGCTATGAAATGACCGGGTTCGCGGCAATGGAAACAGGTCTTGTCTCCCACGCTAGTGGCAGGGGCAGTAGCAGCTTTGGCATAAGAAGCTTGCCCTGAGTTGTAAGTACGACCGGAGGTGGCTGGTTGTACAAGGGTGTTACGGCTAGATGTTCGGGGTGCATAGCTTGGGTTGAAACGGGTTCGTTGTGCCGAAAAGTTGGTTGCCCGTATATTCCGCTGCTGGATACGTTGGGTCTGGTAGTTCTTCTTGCGATCCTCTTCATCATTAGCGGTCTTGGCTGAAATAGTCTGACTGACTAGGACATTGAAGTTTGGATATATGTGCAGGGTCATCTGTTGTCGGTATATGCTATTGAGACCTTTCTTAAACCGACCTTGCTTCTTCTTATCGGAACTGATTTCATCGGGAGCATAGCGGCCTAACTTCATAAATTTCTGATGATACTGGGATATTGTCATACCACCTTGCCGGAGTGCCTTAAACTCATCAGCCTTACGGTCCATGGCTCCTTCCGGAATGTGGTAACGTCGGAATTCTTCTTGGAATTCTTCCCAAGTAATATCGGTGGCGTTGTTTGCTGCCATGCAATAATTATCCCACCACTCACTGGCGGATCCCTGTAGTTGATGAGCTGCTAGTAGCACTTTATCTCTGCCTTCAGCATGAATGGCTTCTAGTTTCTTGGTAATAGTCTTCAGCCAGTCATCGGCTTCAAGGGGTTCATCAGTACTATCAAAGGTGGGTGGGTTGGTCCGGATGAATTCTATAATCTTGCGAGGCTGTCCCAGTTCATTTCCTGGACGAGGATTTTGAGTTTGACCCATGCCTTGAACAATGGTCTCCATTAGGCGGGTCTGATTGGCCATAACTGCCACTAAATCAACCATCGGTGGGGGTGGTGGATCTTGGGCTTCATGTTGTCCTTCGGTGTCTCCTTCTTCATCTGCCGAGATGTCAATCGCGTCTTCGTTGAGTTCTTCTTGAGAATCGGCGGAAGGGTCTCGCTTCTTTCGGACGCGTGCCCTGCCATGCACGCTTTCCTCCTCGGATTGGCCTTGGCTTTGTTGGCACCCGGAGCTTCTGGCTTGTCGGCTCCGCCGTTCTTGTATCCTAACCGACCTCTTGGGCTTCATCTGCATGTTAATTTCCATATCAAGAAGGACGGTTTATAAACAAGAGAGGGGTGAGATTATTTAACCCAACTTTCCTACAGAAAAAGGTGAGTTTTAAGAAAATGCTTTATGCCATGCGCAACCATATGTACTTTTATTTATTTCCAGGAGGGGAACTCAAGTCCCTTGCACGCAATACACCATACGCGACTAGCTATCCAAGGCTATTATACACTATAAGCATCTAATTTACAGGTGGAAGTCTCTCTCATCTCTTTTTTCCTCCTAAGTGAAGTCTTCCCAAAAGTCCTGGCCTCCGGAAGTCGATGCATCCCACATGGAGCCTGCGAAGGATTCGGCGGTCACTTGATTCGACCTCCAGTCATTCATAAAGTCAGTTTGCTGGAGGAGCTCCATGATTTCCATGTTCAATTCATCGATCGGTACCGGCGCAGTTGATAGTAGGGGTGATTGTATAGGGATATCTATCCCAAATCCATCTATCGTACCTATCGCTTCACTTGCCATGTTTGAGGTTTCGCCACATTCTTCTTGAGCAAACGTTATGCCGCCACTCTTTTCCTTTGCGTCTGCTTCCCCCATTGGTTCCTTACCCTTCCTACTCCGAGTTAACCTTTCCTCCTCGGAGTGAGTTTCCATGGGTATCGGATGACTCGTAGCTTCGGCTTCGAGTTCCGGTTGTTCAGTAATATGAGGGAGAGGAGTAGTTTTAGCAATTTCCGAGTCTGCCTTAGCCCGTAGTTTAGTAGTCTTCGGGGTCTTGGGTGGGTTCTTTCCTCTTGCCTTCTTGGTTATTTTCCGTAATTCCGAACTTAAATCATCTTTAGCCCCTTCTACCAATTGCTCAGCCATTAACGCCCTTTTCTCTGTTGCTTCAACGTAATCCACCAATTCAGTCATACGGTCCTTAGTCACGAGAAGGCAGTCCTCCAATATCTCAGCGCGGCGTTGGGCTTCTCGATATCGTATGCTTAGGTTTTCGAACAAATTTTCTAAGCTCAGTAGATAGTCCAAAGTAGTAACTAGAGTTGCTTGATCAGGGACAATAGATTCAGTGAAGAAAACCTTCATGCGATAGTTCCAAGCTGTCCTAGTGGTATTTCCAATTGGAAGGTAGCAAAGTGACGTGTTCACAGTGCCAGTTACTTTATCTCGGCAAATTGCCATTACCGCCTTCTTGGCTACTAACTGCAAGGTATTCGAAAATCGCGAGCCAAAGGCGCTGATAGTCCATACTTTTCCCGATGATGGTCTAGGAGCTGGCCCTATAGTTACCCAGACTTCACAGGACAGGTTTCCCTTGGCCACAAACTCTCGTCCTTTGTATCGCGGGGTGTTTGAGAAGCCTAGTTCCCTAAGGGCATTACTCAGGAGGCGCGGAAAGCCGATATTCCGGTTGCAGTCGGAGTGCAACCAACCCTTCTCGTCAGTCCACGTATCTCCGTCCATATCCTATCCCAAAAGATTATGGAATTATTCAGAGGTCATTCTACTCAACTTAACAGCGCAGGAAAGACTTAAAAGAGTTGCTAGCTCTATTTTTCGGGCCATCTTATAGGGCACTAAAGTCCAGCTGGCTCTGATACCACTGCTGTGGGGCACTCCCGGGATACGGAACTCTCCAAGTACCTGCATTAGTCCTGGAAGCCCTAATGCAAGTAGTTCTTCACAAGCGGTATCGAAAACCATCATCGAATAACCTTTTATTGATAATTTATATCGATGTACAGCTTAGAGTCTGTACAAGGGTTACAAGCGGGCCTCAAGGCCTCCGCTTATTCAGAAAATATAAAACCACTAGTACTATGTAGAGCCTCAGCATCGCGGTAGGAGCACGTCACCATTCCGAGCCTTCGTCGTCTGCTCCGTCTTCGGTGAAGTCCTCTGGTATGAAGTGGAAGCAAGGGTGAGCACTCCTGACAGGGGTACTCAGCAAGTCCCAAAGTAATTTAATAGATTAATTCAGTTTGGTCCTGGAGGGGCATAACCTCCCTACCAGTCCCGGGTAGTGAACAAAGGTATATCAACCTGCGGTAAGGGGAATCCGCGGGTCATGTTCATTTTAGTGATCTAATCGACGGGGACTTTTACCAATTGGACTCTTGCCGGAGTCACGGCTATCCAGATAGGTTTGTCGCTCTGCAGAGGTCGTACTTCTCTGTCCCGCATTCGGTCAGCCCGTACCGTGTACTTTGGCGGTACTGCCCTACGAGATCCATTCCCACCAGCGTCTATCACTAGACAGCCACTCCCTAGCTCTGTCCACGGAAACTATTGGGGCCTAAGTAGGAGTCGCGCACGTCCACACAGGGACCTTCCCGGGGAAAGATTCTTGATGCATTAAGAAAATATATATATTGTGGCACTCCGCCACCAGGGTCCTCCCGACCCTGTCACCTGCGACTCGTACCGGCCAGACCCAGCCCTCTGTCGGGGTCTGTCTCCAATAGTCCCGTTGCCCACCGTGGCCCCTTGGGACAGTTTACTAAGGCTGGCTAGTGGTGTGTGGATCAAGGCCTCACATAAATAAGCATTCCCGAAGGCCATGCTTTTTTGGCATGCGGGACTGTACTAGGCAATGGAAAGATTCTCCCGCGAACCGGTCCTTAGTGGCGACCCGAAGTGGCTCTTAGGACAGAATCTCCTTCCTTGGGATCTTCCTTCCACTCCCCGGTCTAAAATAAAGACTGTGTAATCAAGTTCCGGTTCTCCATTCAATTATCCGGGCATGCTTATATAACAGAAGTAGTTTTCATAATTATTAATGTGGACGGGACTTGCCTTGTCCAGCGTCGGGGTCGTCCCCTGCTTCCTCTTCGTAATCCGGATCCTCGGCGTTGTTCTCGGGGTCAGAGTCTGCGGGTTAGTCACACAAATCAATACATCAATCAAGGGTTAACGGGTGATTTTCCTATTAAAATAGATTTAAATCTAAAAGAGGTGACTATTTAATCTAGGGGTTGTGGGTGAGGTTTTTTGGGAAAAAATGTATTTCTAGGCTTAAGAATTATTCTAGGATTTTTGGTGAATTTTTGAGAATTTTGGAAAGCTCTAAGGTGGAGAACTAATTTCTTGTGTGCAAAAGCCGGGTGTACCTAGCAATTAACTAGGGGCGAGAGAGACAGACAGGGGGGACCGTGGGGCGCGGCCCGCTGCTTGCCACTGTGCTGTGGGCCGTGGACCACGGTCCGTGGACCAGTGACCCCCTTTGGGTCTGCGGTCCACGAGGACCGGGTGCAGGGAGTGGGAGGAGGGGGACGTGGCGGCCTGCGGTGGCGGGCTAGTGCCGCTGTCCTGTGGGCCTGCGGCCAGCGTGGCAGCCACGCGGCGCCAGCTAGGCAGAGGGGAGAGGGACGGTGACGCGCGGCGGCGGTGGCCGGGGTGCTCGCCGGAGTTGAGCGCCCCGGCCACGCCGGGCCGCGAGGAGGGCTGGGGTTTGGCAGGGAGGGAGAGGGCAGTGCGGCGGCGAGGTTGGGCATGTTCTGGCGCAATGGCGTGGTTCGCCGCGGTGGCTAGGGCTCGCCGGAGTTTGGCCGGCGGGCGGCGCAAGGAGGGGGTGTTGGGCTCTGTGGAGCGGTGGAAACGCGGCCGGCAGTGCACGGAATGCGACGGCGTGCTTAGGCGCGGCGGCGGACAGCTAGGATCCCCCAGCGGGTCGCCGGAGCGCGGTGGCGCTCGGGGTCCCGCGGCGCTCGGCCGGCGGCGCTGGTGGGAGGGAAAGAGAGGGGCAGCGGCGAGGCAGTGGTGCGGGGTACTTACCGTGGCACGGCGGCGAAGCTCCCGGCGTGGCTCAGCCGGTCGCGCACGGCGGCGGGCAGCTTGCGCTCGGCAGACGCCGGCGTGCGGGCGTGCGGTGCGCGGGGAGTGAGTGTGTGTGGGGATGGAGCTCCGAGGAAGCGCGCCCGGGGCTATTTATAGCCCGGGGGTGAGCTCCCGAGCTCCCCCGGTGCCCTCCGTGGCCGGATGCGTGGCGCGCCGGCGCACGGGGCGGCGACACGTGCCCTCTGGCGGCGAGCTCCGCGCGGAGCTACGGGGCGTGGTCGGCGCCGCACTTGTGGTGCGGTGGAGGGCCGTGGGGACGACACGCGGCGTGCTCGTCCCCCTAGGCTCGATCTGCGCCGGTGGAGGCGGATCGGGCGGCCGCGGCGGCGAGATGGCGCAACGGCGAGGGAAGGAAGAAGGGGGGCTGTACGGTGACGTCAGCGCGACGTCACCGGGGATGAGCAACGCGCGCGCGGGAGAGTTGGAGGGGGTGGAGTGGACTTCGGGAGAGGGAAGCGGGGCTGACTTGGGCCGCGGGATGGCGGGGGAGAAATTGGGCCGGCGGGGTGGAGCTGGGCCGGCGGCCGGGTTTCGGCTCAAGGTAAGGTTTTCCCTTTTTCCTTTTTCTGTTTTCTCTTTTCTTTTCTATTTTAAGTTTGAATTTGATTTTGAATTCTATTTCAAATCTAACTTGAGTTTTCGGCTAGGTCTTAGGGTTTAGGATTATTCTAAAGTTAGAACAAGCATATGCGTATGGTTGGTTTCAAAATAATCTAATGCATTTCATTTTTCTAATGCATTATCCTATTAGGGTGAATCTAGTTTTTAATATTAAAAATATTCTTAATTTTCTTTTTAAATGCTCTCTAATTTCTAGGGTGTCACAACCCGACAGTAAGTACACGGTTATGTCAGCTGAAGTGCGAGTGTGTTGTACTGCTTGCATTAGCTAAGGGACAATGCACTTGAGCTGACATAATTTGAGGTGGTTCTGGTCATTTCTAGCCGCTAGGATTTCTAATCCTATATTTGTCCAGCTTCTTTGGTACTGACCCAATAGTTGTTTCACTCCAAGATGTGAGATCTTTCATGACATCTTTCAATCTTGAAGCAATCTGTCCCAGGTTCTCATTTTCTCCACCTCGCAGCCAGACTTCTTTTACTGTTTCATTTAAACTTTGTTCTCTCTCCCAGAAGGCTTCATATCTATGGCATTGATTTATTTTCATGTATCTCTGCCCATTGAACAGGTTTAGGTGTAAAGGTACGTGGTCGGATCGAAAACTTGCAATGTGTTTTAAAGAAGCTTCAGGGAATGTAAACGAACAGGCAAAGGCAACAATTGATTAATGATGCAACCTGCTCAATTTGTTGCATGGAAGCAGAACCTGCACATCATGCCATGGTTCGATGCACAAAAGCTATGGCCTTAAGACATGCCCTATGGAACTCATGGGATATCCCAGGCGATTCTTTTTTCGATCACACAGGACCTGATTGGTTTTTTTTTTTTTTTTTGATAATACGCATCTGTATTACTGGTTAAGGAAAACATACAGATAAACGTACGAGTACAGATACGTACGCAAAGGATACAGGGACAGCTGTTCTGACCAAACACCAAAAAGGACCCTAACAAACAGAAAAATTACATTGACACCCCTAGATCCTTCTGGAGCCATCCACAATCGAGCACTCCATTGCCGGTCACCGCCGACGACGGAGAAGTCGATCACCACCGCGAGCTGGCGAAGCCCCATCGCACGCTGGCTTTTGTTGGAGTCGAAGTAGAAGAAGCCCTCGGCGGTAGCCCATCGACCGGGGCCGCGCCCCAACTTCACCAGCTCCTGGATCTGAGCTCGCCATTGACAACCGCCGCCGTCAAGGGAAGTTCGAGCTAGATCCAGCCTGCCTCCTTCCACAATCCCTACAGCCTTCCCTGCAACCTTGAAGAAGGAAGGGACCAGCAACATCGCCATCCACCAGAGACGACTCACCGGCCCCAGACTCCCGCACAAAAGCTTCCGAACTCGCCGCCGGCACCGGAGTAGAGCGCCAGCGGGGCGAGGAGGAGTTGGAGCACTCTTCCGCCGCGCCGCCGCCGCCATCGCCTCGTCGACGCCGCCCTGGAAGACAAGCCGCGAAGGAACACCCTTCCGGCAAACCCTAGCTCCGCCGACGATAACCGCCGGCGACCTAAACCTAGACCTAGGAGAACATCTACCTAGTCTATGTACATCCGCGCAACGATTCCCCGACCCTCGTCCATCTCCGGCACCTAACGGGTGGCCGGAGAGGAACGGGAACGGCGGAATCGCCGCCGGAACTCGGGGTCGCCTCCCTTTCGCCCTACGCAACTGTAGCTGGGGAAAGGGAACGAGGAGTCGAGAAGTCTTTTGCCTGCCAAAGCCAGGACCTGATTGGTTTTAATCCTACACAATAGAGCAAGCAAAGAGTTAAGAGTAAAATTGATGTTGCTCTCATGGAGGGTCTGGCATCACAGGAATGATATTATCTTTGGAAAAGGAGACTGCCCCATATCAGCGTCCGTGATTTTTCTGGAAAGCTACCTTGCCTCTCTGAACCCAAGTAGGCCTGATCACATCACGCCTTCCAAAAGGAAAATCGTATCTGCATAAGACCCATCTAAACACCACGATCAAGTCTCAGATTTTCACCCCATGGACACCACCTCCCCCCGGCTGGTTTAAACTTAATGTGGATGCAGGTTTTGACCTCAACACCAATATTGTTGGGCTTGGTTTCATAGCAAGAGATCATCTAGGCAATGTTATCTGGTTTGGTTGGTCCAATGATTGGCTCTGTAAATCAGCTGAAGAGGCCGAATGTTTAGCTGCCTTGACAGGAATCCGTCGAGCTCTTTCTCTCTCCCAGGGACCTATTTGGTTGGAGTCTGATTGTCTCACAATAGTCCAAGCTCTCCAAGGTCCTTCTCCAAATCGATCTAGTAGCTGCTTTGTTATAGAGGAAGCTAAAAGAAACTTACTCTTATTCTAAGATTTTAGAGTTTCGTATTGCCATGATGCCATCGCAGCGCAAATGAGGTGGCTCATGTGTTGGCCAGATAGGTAGGGATCTCTGTTTTGTTTACTAAAGGTGTCCCGGCTTGCGCGTCGGCTGCTTTAGAACGAGATTGTAATACATTGTCTTTAACTTAATATAAGCTCTCCTTACTTAAAAAAAGAAAGTGAGTTTTAGAGAGACTCTTATAGATGCTCTTAGTATTTGCCTATTTGGAGAGCAGTTTTTCTATGCAACATAGTGGATAGTTGCATGAAAACCCGCAAGAATATGTTGTACTTTTTGCACGAAAGATAAAACACAATAAAGAGGTGGTTTGCGAAAATAAACCATTTTATTGTAAGGATATACCATGGGATCAATAAAACGACGAATCCGATGAGAGCGTGCCGGCAAGCAAGCAAAGCACTTGGTCTTCTAGCTTCAGGTTCATCCCGACAGGACAAAGAGCACACTGTGCACGGGACAAGCAAAGAAGAACAAAAAGACAAAAAAAAAATGCTAGTGGTAGTGCGTGAAATCCTCCGTGATGGCGACGACGGTGAAAACGAAAGAGGAGCCAGCCGCCCGGCGGGGACGCGACGCACGGCGTCCGGTGGCCGCGAAATCCTTTTTTTTAATCTTTGGACGTGTTTAGTTGAGAAAAAAATGATGGAAAGTACTATGATTGGAAAAGTAAACATAAAGATAAAAAATAAACCGACAGCATCCAGTAATTTATCATAATTAGAAAATAGTTAATCAATAATTAGAAGGCAATTAATGATGTGGCCATGTGCGTGGACAGCATCCAGTAATTAATCAACATTTCAACGTCCTGGCAACACACGGAAGGCAGATGCTAATCAACCTCTTCCTCTGCTGTCGCCGTTAAATTACTGTACTATAGGCTATCCACCTCCTAGCTATAGGCTATAGCAAGCCGATGATAAAGTTGCGGATCCGCGTCGGACGCCGCACCGGCGCACCGCACCACACACTCTCGCGGCCGCCACTAGCTAGCTCTGCTAGCGTGCATTATTGTGCTCTGCTAGTGCTCGCTCCGTATGTGCCTCTTCAGTGAAGCCAAGGGCGGCGACCCTCTGCTGTGCTGGGGGTTACAGTCTCGCCGAAAACTGCTTCCCTGTCATGTACGCATGCAGGACAAGCGGCTGCGAGATTGCATGGGGCCTAGGCGCAGATCACGGTCGCGCGCCGCTGCTGCAGCACGCCAGAACCGCAAACCAAATCAAATTATGAATGATCGAGTGCTCCCTCGCTCGAGAAGACCTCTCTGATCGAGTGCCCGTGTATTCTGTATGTATGCGATCTACTTATGGTTGTTTGTTTCGTGCATGCATCATGGGTCCACCGTCTTTTATTTCCTTGGGGAAAAAAGGGGGGAAAGATTTAGTTGTCACACGGTTTCATGGTATGGATTATGAGCCACAATTAGTTGTAGGGTCTTTCAGAAACATATACAGGCCACTGAAAATGACATCAGTTTCGTCTCGTGACAACCCGAATTTTACCATGACCTTCACAAAAAGGTACTGCATCCGGTTTCAGATACATGTCGCCCTTCGTATAGGCTACATTGGAGAAGACATTTTTTTGGGGCTATTTTTTTTTTCAGTTCCTCTTTTTATGATGATTTTCTTCTCGCAATCTCGCAAGACCAACAAAAAAGGAAAAAAAAAGAGGGACAAAATGTTTTGAGGGAAGTGGTGAAGGCTGATTTCCATGGGCCGGAAAAACTGCTAAACCGAGCATATAATCAAGTGATGAGGAAAATAGGCACCGGCCTGCATACTCTAAACTCTAAAGGGGCTCCTCCTCATGATCTTTCTATTTGAAGTTAGAGTTAAATACACCAGTGGTCCATGAACTTGTCTGGAGATGCCACTTAGGTCCATGAACTCGCAAAATGGACATTTGACACCTTTAAATTGTTAAGTTGTGCCACACAGGTCTATACCCCTTCAAAATCTGGTGTGGCATGCCAACGTGACGCCACATGGATGAATATTTGCAGAAAACCTCTCTAAATATATCATCTTCTACCTTCAGGCCCCCCTGTCTCTCCGGCAACAATGGTGGCACCAGCTGCTGCTGATGTCATGGCCACAGGGGCTGGAGGGAGGGCGGCAGTCGGCAGGGCAGACTCGACTGGAGGGCTGGAGGGAGGACGACCGCCCGCGCGGCTTGGCTGGAGGGCGGCGATAGGCGGAGGCGGACGGTCGGCGCGTAACCAGGCTTGAGGGTCGTGGCCGGCTGGGCGGCAATAGGCGGAGGCGGACGGCCGGTGCGTAGCCGGGCTTGAGGGTCGTGGCCGGCGGGGCGGACGGCTGGCGCGCAGCTCTTCAACCTCACGCCACCCCTTTCTTCCTCACTGCATCTCCCTATCCCCTCCTCGGATTCGATCCTTGCGGCCGGCGTGCGGTTGGGCTGTAGGGCGGCGACCGGCGGGGCGCGGCTCGGCTAAAGGGCGGCAGCGCTCGACGCTTGCGCGAGGTAGGAGGCCACTTGGCCGCCGCAGTACTCGCCGGGGCGCGAGGCCCGCTCGGCTGTCGCAGCGTTCACCCCCGCACGCGTGGGACGCGGGGCCCACCTGGCTTGTGCGCCGCTCTCCGCCGCAGCGCTGGCTGCCCGCCTGCCTGCACACCATTGTTGCCGGCGAGTGAGAGAGGAGGAAGGGGGCTGAAGATAGAAGATGATACATTTAGAGGTTTTTTTTTTTTTTTTTGCAAATCGTCCATGTGACGCCACGTTGGCATGCCACATCAGATTTTGAAGGGGTATGGACCTGTGTGACACAGCTTAACAACTTAAAGGTGTCAGATGTCCATTTTACATGTTAGTGGACCTAATTGATATCTCGAGACAAGTTTATGGACCGCTGATGTATTTAACTCTTGAAGTTATACCATTTTTAAAAAAAATTAGGGGTGGAGAGGGCCCCCAGCCTTATGGGCAGGCTTAATGTTGCCGCCCACTGGAATCGAACTCCGTGACCAGTCGGGCGGACAACCCTCCCTTGAAGTTATACCATTTTAGTAAATACAAATGCAGGACTTCAGTTTTCACGAGTTTTGCAGAAATTAAAACTTCTTCCGGCCAAATTCCTAAGTTTCACTTAAGGCTTCAAAGTTTTGCTTGGTACAGACATAGAAATTTAGACCATTTTGGAGATGGGAATTAGAATTGAAATGGTTGGGATCGAACCAAACCTAACAAATTCCTAGAGCAACCACACAAAAGCAAAACAAGAGTAATAATAATGACTGACTGCTAATACACACAACTTTACTAGTAATGATTATATTACTAGTTATAATGCACATGTATATATGCAGGAGGGTTATATGTGAAAATATTTTTCTTTTTTTGAGTTGAAAATAACATTTTTCTAACTTGGATGAGGTCCAACTAGTCAGGCCCAATTAGAGCCCAGTATTGTTTTAGGGAAAAAGTCCTATTTACCTCCCTGAAGTATAGGCCGAGTTTGCATTTCCTCCCACAATTTGAAAACCGTCCGTTCTAACTCCTCAAGCTCCAGAAACCAGACACAGGACCACCCCAACTCGAAACAGCCCTGGTTTCAGCCGATGTGGCAATATATAGGGTACACGTCACTAATCCTATGTGTCCGGGGCCCATATGTCAGCGTGAGTCAACATTTCCCCTTCGTCGCCGGTCGCCGCGCTCCCCGATTCAGCGCATTTTCGCTTCCGCGACGCCGCTCGCGCACCTTCGGCTCCAAGCCGACGCTCCCCGTCCCCGATATTTGGGCCCACCTCACCTCCTTCCCGCTCTTGCGCCTTCATCGGTGCGGCAGATCGGCCGATCGAGGTGGAGGTCGGGGTCCCTGCGCATGTCCTCAGGTAATCGAGGTGGAGGTCATGGTCCCAGCGCATAGCCATGGCCTCGAGCTTGGAGGCACGGATGCCTATGTTGGAGAGGGGCGGGGGCCTCAAGCCATCATGAGCCGCTGCCGCACTCGGAGCAGACAAAATCCTCCTCGGATTGATGCGCGGGTGAAATCCAGCAGCAGGATCCCTTCAACCCAATCAATCTGTATGCGAAGTTGTCCAACCTATTCTCACCGTGCATCTCTCTCCTTATTCTGCAGTCGCATGGCCGCATCCCCTCTCTTTCCTTCATTCTGTAGAGCGAGCGGACGAGCCTAGCTCCACCAATCGAACTCCGCTTGGTTCTCTTTCTCTGTTGTTTTCTCCATAATTGAAACAGGAACAA
The DNA here is from genome assembly GCA_015476505.1 of Urochloa ruziziensis. Classification (NCBI taxonomy): domain Eukaryota; kingdom Viridiplantae; phylum Streptophyta; class Magnoliopsida; order Poales; family Poaceae; genus Urochloa; species Urochloa ruziziensis. The sequence continues at coordinate 30,288,133 of CM027119.1, forward strand.
AAGGCAGTAGCAGCATGCCAGCATCCGTCCATGATTCATGGCACATAAAAATCCCCACAGAGCTAACTGCATATGCTTCCATCCTTCCCCGATCCAAGTACATCTAGCTCCAATTTCTCTCTGTGTCGATTCCCAATCCAAGTAGAATAGTAGGCATGAAAGCTGGAACTTGCAGGGGCAGAGCTCAGCCGTGTAACAGCTGCTCGCTAACGCGTGGCTTGGAGGTCCGACCAGCGGCCGCGGCCGGCATGGGTGGCGGAGAAAAAAACAGGAGGAAGAAAGAGAAGTCAAAGGAAAGAGCGATCATCTGTTCTAGTACTCTGCTCTTGCGACGCACGAGGAGAGTGGTGAAAAGGTAGAAGAACGTAAGAGGCTGACGAAAGGGCCCATCGAACAGGTTGCCACATTGGATTAGTGACCTGTCACCACGTGTGACAAAACCAGGTTGTAATCGAGCTGAGGTCAGGTGTCCGGTTTCAGCAGTATGGGGAGTCAGAATAGATGGTTTTTGAATCGTGGGAGGAAACACAAACTCAACCCATACTCCAAGGAGGTAAATAGGACTTTTTCCTTGTTTTAGAGGGATAGAGCTCTGTTGATCTTTGGGCCACATATGGGCCAACCAGCCCACCTACCCTTCATAGTCGGCCCAATATAGCCCATATTGCCAATCTCCTCATGTGGCCTCCTCCCCATCCACTCGTGCTCACCACTCCACCCTCCTCTCCTTCCTCGCCTCCCCCCAAACCCCACAGAACCCTACCGCCCCCCGCCGCGCCGCCATGGCCGCCGGCGGCCGGCCGTGGCGCGTGATCCCGCGGCCCTTGCTCGAGACCGTCCTCCACAACCACGCGGCCCGCCCGCGCGTGCCGCAGCCGCTGCTCCTCCACGGGCCCCGCGGAGTCGGCAAGTCCACGCTCCTCCTGGACCGCCTCCTCCCCCGGTGGTCTGAGACCCCCCACGCCGCCGCATTCGTCGACTTCCTCCGCCCAACGCCCGCCTCTCCGTCCTCCCCCGCCGCGGCGCCGTGGTCCCTCCTCCTCCCCGCCGACCCGGCGCCGCCCTCGCTACCCGACCTCCGCCGCCGCCTCGAGTCGGCGCTCGAGGGCCTCGCCCGCGCCGCTGTCCTACGAGGCGCCGTGGGGTCCAAGGACGTGCTCGCGGCACTCTCCCGCTCCCACGGCCTCAGCACTGCGCTCTCACGCCTGGCCGGGGGCCCTGCCGCCCGCTCCTCGGCCACCTCTGTGCCGGCTCGCCGCTCTTCGGCCACATCTATGCCGGCGCTCTGGTCAAGGGCTGTGCTGGCCACGGTCCGCAGAGATGACGCCGTGTTCCGCATTGATGAGGGTGAGGCGGCCAACTGCTCCATGGAGGAGAGAGCGTACATGCAGGAGGCCATGGCGGCCTTGCGGGTGGCCAAGGAGGTGCTCGGGATGCAGGAGGGGTGGAGGAAGGAGGCAATTCGGGAGATGAATAGAACCGGTCGGTTCTCGCGCACATTGGCCAATTCAGCCACTGACTGGCCATGCCTGTTGCTGGATGTTCTGTCCGGTGCGGCAGAGGAGGAATTCTTCCAGGTAGATTTGATGCTATTTCAGTTGGGTTCGTGATGGCTTTGTGAGAAAGGAGTTTGTGTAACTTGACATTAATATTGTTTTGGTGATGCTGTCATCTGTGTGCAGCCGAAGCTGGTGCTAAACAATGTGGATGTTCTGAGGAAGGCAATTTGCGAGGACGAGACGATGGTGCCGGCAGCGATGTACCATGATAGCTTTATTTGGAGGGTGATTGCGCTTGGTGCCAATGAACAGTGTTTGCCAGTCATTTTATCTACTTCGGATGGGTAAATTCTTGTGGTTTCTTTTCATGCAGTGTGCACTCTCTATGTCAATCATATCCAGAGTTTTTAGAGCTTAAGTGACATAACCTGTTTAGCCCGAATTTTAGAGCATAATTATGTTGTGCTCTCTTAAGTGCTTGTCATACGGGCTGCACTATCAGTGCTTGGTTGTTTTGCTCTTATTGACTCACTAGAACCCAAACCATTAACTGACGTGCTAGTTACTTCAGAACACAATTTGGTGGATAAGCCAGAGTTACTGCTCCAGAGGGATTTTTATATGTGGATAAGCCAGAGTTACTTCTCCAGAGGGATTTTATATGCGATGCTGGGGTGTTTCTCTGTCCAAGCATGACTTCCTATTCCCATGTATCTGTCTTGTGCCTTGTTTTCCTTGCCTAGCAACAATATTTTCTTTATCAAATCCTAGCACAGCTGAAATACTAAAATATAGTTGTTCTCTAAAGAAAATAATCTAATGAGCATCCCCTCCCCCCTAACTTGGAAAGTTGAGTCGAGTTGGTTTTGTGGCATTACATTTTCTTGTAACTTGGGTAGTTTCTTTGGCATGCCCTGGCCTTGGTTACTTGTCATGTGTCAAGGGAGTTCTTTTTGTAAAATAAACAGGCTGCTGCATTGCTGCTGTCTGGAAACTGTTATCATGCTCCCTTTTCAAATCTTTGCAGGTACTATTCTTCTCAAGCATTCGTTGACTTTGGCTTCCCAAATATATTTATTTCTCGTGAGGTATGCTCACTCTATCTTTCCCATGCTGTGCGTTTCTTCTTTGCAGTTTGCTATTTTTTTTTTACTTAAAGCATAATTATTGGATGACAGACATTTGGTTGGACACCACAAGAAGCTAAACTGCACATGGTTTCTGAATTCTTCAGTGAACAGGAGGTAGTAGGATTTTAGATTTGCTGATGTTGCCTTTCTGTTGTAAAACATGGATGTATAATTGTATTCCATTCCTACAATTTTCTTCCTTGTGCATAATTTGCTTCTGATTTTTATTGAAGTTGTAGTGGAAAGTTGTTGATGAGGTTCTTGGACCAAACCCACGTCAATTATCTGAGATATATATGCTGAAGCAAAAAGCGAATGGCCCAGAGTAAGTAAGATGCACGCTTGGTATTGCCACTGAATTTTTTGGTTTACCACTGGCTGACAGTATCATATCCCCATCCAAAAATTCTATAAGTGCAACAGCTTTAGTTGTTACTTTGATATTTGTGTTTGAACTATTTTTAGTCTATCAGGTTTTGTGACTTTTGTCAACTGTATATGTTCCTAGGGAATTTTTGTTGATTTTTTATTTCTCAAGACACTGTTATTTTCCCCCATATTCTTTAGCAAATTCATAGTTTGGAGTAGTCTTATTAAGTAGCTCTGTTTCATAATATTTTACAGGTTTTAAAGAATACATGATAAGATCATCCTTCTTAGAGCAACTCCAAGAGACTCTCTAAATCCCTCCTGATTGCAGCCTCTCTATTTGGTTATTCAAATATAGTCACTCTCTATTCCGGATTTCTCGCTAGCAAAATATAGAAAAGAGAATAGCTCTCTAGAGTGCATGCAAGATATAGAGAAGTTGTTGGAAAACATGAAGATATAGAAAACGAGTTTTATGCAAATGACTCTTTAAATGATGATTTAGAGAGTGATTTTTAGAGAGACTCTTGGAGATGCTCTTAGTTATCTTAACTGTGCATGCTTTATATTTACTGTAACCAGTGTTTAATCTCTATTTCGTTACAGGGCTTTTCATGACAGGAATATTGAGGAAATTATCGATACATACCTGGCACACTTGCAAGTGAGTAATTTTTTCAAACTTAGCTGACAGCTGTCTTGCTGAGACATATATGCCATTTGAGATGCCTTCTTCTAATATGAAACTCAAGTCGCTTCCTATTTCACATCTGCTGTTTTATCATTCTTGTGTTCTGTGTTTAATATCTGACCTGGGAGAATGCACACGGAATAAGAGGGAAAACATGACTGTTGTCTCATTTCTGTTATCCAGGTCTCCATTGTGAATCCAGCAATGGAGACAGCATTACAAATGTTGCAGAAGTTTGCCTCAGATGTCCGTGAGGGAAAAGTATCAGAGAACAGATTGCCTTTTGGTGCACCTTGGAGACATCCACCTCGGGACGACAATCCTGGCTTGTCCTATAAGTGGGCAAAGATTCAGCTAATGGATTTTGTCCAGTCCTTTGTAAACACTGAGTTTGGGGTAATGATATCTTCCTTTTACAAGCCAGCATTCAGAGCTTTAGATGAATGTTCATTGCACAGTATTAGAGAAATGGAAAACCTTTCCTTGTTTCCATGACTTACAAGCACACGTGAAAAATATATTAATCAGTTTTGTACATCTTAAATAATCTATTTATGAAGACAGAGTTATAAAACGTTTTATTTTGTGTATTTAACAGGTGAACTACCTAGCAGATGACAGCTTGGAAATATTGGATGATCCTGCTGCTGTTGCCATGATGGAGGTATTTTGATTAAACTCTACTTGATGTTAGTTTAATGCTAGTTACATGATGATTGTATTGTTGCTGTCCGCTAGGTTGGTTTACTTTATCAACAAAGAGATCCATCCTTTATGCGACCAATTACTCGTGGGATTCAGCGTTGTCTTGCCAGATGGTTCGTTCCTCTACTCCTTGATATTGTTAGATGCATTTTCATGCCTTGACTTATCTGCCATTCCATCTAGGCTTGCTCAGCAGAGATTACAGTTGAACATTCAAGAAACAGTAGCATTCTTTTGGCAACGTTTGGTACGGGGACGAAGCTACCGCCACTTAATGAAAGAAGTTGGCTACAAGTAAAGAGGTATATGAGAAGTTTTCATCGAATCATTCTGCAATACGATCTTATGCTTCATTTGTCATTGGTGTTGATTCTGTTGGACCAAGAACCATTATTTCCATTTTTTGTGTGAACAACTAACAGGTGGTTGTGATGGACTGACTCCCTGACATGACTTTCATAAGAACGTTTCAAGCATATATGATTTTGTGTCCACTCATATTCACATGTAAGTTGATTCATAGCATTTGCTATGTTCATTCAGGGAGTATGAACAAATCAGCACTCCATTTTTAAACATATGATGTTTATGACAAGCTAGTTAGTTCATTTGAACGTCATATAGTTAAAAAACAGAGGGAGTACTTATTTGAGGAATCATTGCAATGCTCTTTTTTTCCCCTTTAATGAAATAAATCAAACTACAATGTTTAATAATTTGGGGCTTGCTGTCCTTTATTTTAGTTGGGAAGCAGGTGTGAATTAACTTTTGTACATAGGCCTGCTGCTAATGTTCTTTTATGCATCACCACACCCTAAAATGGGATGAATCAATTAATGAACTAATAATACAGAAAATATTTGGTGGCACTTTAATAATCATCATGTAATTCACCATTGGTTCAATTTTTTTATTGCAGGTCGGAAACCTTGGCAGTTGGTGCCATTCTGGGTAGAGGTGGACGGCCGGTTTTACATTTTTCTGCTGGTAACAAAAAGAATCAACCAAGTGATGCCAGCAGTTGTTTCGGTTGCTGACTCGCACATTTGGTGTTTGGACTAGGGTAATCACCCAAAGTGGCAACTGAAGTTGACTGGGAAGCACCCATAGGTCTACGTTCTATTACAATGCCTCGTTTCGACCTGTATGATAATTTTTGGGTCATGAGCCGGATATGTGGCACGGAATGCGTACATCTCTTTGGTAGTTCATTCTCCTTTGAGGTGACTACTGGATTTCACGAAGAGTGATCCGTTAATCCTTAGTGCTTCTCCACTCATTTTTGAAGTGATAGGGATGTACATGTGGACAACTAAATCCAGTTTAATACAGGTGAAACCAAGCAGTTTGTACGCTTTCCATTCAAGAAAGACGTCGTTTGTTTGCCTGGGGGATACGAGGACATCATTTTCAGATGAGATTGTGATACTGTTTTAACTTTTGCGCAGTCCAAGCTAACACCCATGATTTTCAATGTTTGTGAGCAAAACTAAAAGGGGAAAACATGGCATGAAACAGATAAGGAAAGATGTTTCGTCTCTTACGACAGACGTTTTCAACAGCAAAAGTTCTGAAATCTAAAACAGGAAAGAAATTGAAAGGATAGTAGCATTCGGTGTTACCGTATTCGCTGCAGGGGTAGATCCCCTCTCCATCGCTTCCCTTCTGTATTTGTATACGCTGAGCTTTCCATGGGGCGGGCAGGATTAGTAGTCCAGCCTCCAGCCCAGTTGTCCTTAGCTTGGCCCAATCTGTGACATACCGTGACAGATTCCCTGTTAACTAGGATGATTGCTTTTAAGGTTCATTGCTTTTAAACCGTTGAATATGAAGTTGCAGGGCTTTGCTACGGTACTTCCGAGTGACCGTAGACCATCCATTTGGCAGATCTGAATAGCTAATTACCTCTTAAAAGGTAATACATTAAATATTTATTTATATATTTTTAATTTCGAAAATAGAAAAATAGGGAAAATATCTTCCTGTTACATCCAAGTTCCATGCATGATCCTATCAGATGACACAATATGTAACGTGACAATTTATTTGGTTGTGACAATATGCAATATATTAGATGACACAATATGTAGCGTGATATTTTTCCTCTAACCTGACATGGATGTGTTGTATTCTGTTTCATTTTTTTTAATGTGATACGAATGAATGGTGATGTGATATTTTTTCCAGCATGTGTCCATACATAGTTTCGATTTTTTGAAATAAGTGATAATTACATGAACGTTAACGGGCCATATTTGGTTTATTTTTTCATGAACTTTGGTCGTAGCGCATCCGGCACTGTTCTTGGCCCAGCGTACTGTAACTCTTGTGTACGGTAGATCTTGCAGTTAGTTGAATGAAAATAAAACAAACTGCATGTATACATGCACAACAGTCCTAGGTCTATGGAAGCACGTGGATATGGGGGTAATCACCGGCAGTTTCTTTTTATCTTTAGGCCTAGTTTCACTATGTAAAATTAACTCATCAAAGACGCATCTCAACATGCATTAGAGACGAAAAAAATTTCGTCACCAAATTTTCGTCACCGATGTGACTAAGATCGGTGACGCGAATTTTAAGCGTCACCAATGACTCGAATTTTAAGCGTCACCAATGACTCTAGTCGGAGGCGCGTTACGCGTCACCAATGACGCTCATCAGTGACACGTTTTCTAAAACGCGTCGTGTTCCAAAACCGCGTCACCAATAAGACTCACCGGTGACACGTTTTGTCCAAACGCGTCTCCGATGATAAATTAAAAAAAAAAGAAAAATAAGCTGGGTGGTAAATGGCCTATATATACATCAGTTCATCCTCTGATCACAAATATATGCAAAAGGGAATTAACAATTGTTGTTCATACATACATCTGTACATCTTAAGATTCACTTACATGCATATAGTGAATCTCTCTAAAAACTGAGGATCCTATGCTGCATATTCACAAGAGATTGCATATGACAGACAATCACAACAAGCAATTAACAATATGATCTAATCGAGATTCTAACATCTGTTCACCGATCCACGCAAGACCTTAAAAGCACAGAAGTCTCCAAGACTAACTGGAAGGCAATCCCAAATGAAGTTTTTCTTTGAGCATTCTCTGCAATGTGATGATACAATCAGCAGGGTGCCATAGCTTGGAGTTCATTGTCGCCTCCTGCAAAGGAAAATGCAGTATCAAATTACTATAACACTTTAGAACTATGAACACTTTTTCAGTAGTGCAAGGTGATAGTGATGATATAACCAGTGAGAATGTGCCAAGGCTTTGATAAAAAAAACATATTACAGGACAAAACCAACTAGCATAAATCCTTCACATGCTCATGAAGTAGCCAAAATATATTACAATCTTACAGGATAAAGAAAAGTCTGCACCTTTTTTGAACCTAGCACACATAAATTGGGGAAAATGTACCTGAAGCTTATTTAGTGCCATGGTACAGGAGTCTTCTCTTGCTATACTTGTAACTGCAATGGCACATGAGTCTAAGTTTAGGATTGGCGTGTGGCTGTTGCGGGTGTGGCTGTTAAGGAAATAAACAACCTATTAGGCATTTATTAATTCACAGGGGATGAACATGTTAGGAAAAGTTTGGAACACAGCAGAAGAACCTTGCATCAAAAACAATCTGAAACCAAATAAAAACAACAATCATGTGACTTGAGATACCTTACTCAACCTTTGAATGTGAAATCAGCTGCTGACTTGATCCTTTACACTCTGGCTCTAGAAAAAAACTTGACATGAAACCACAGAAAAGGACTCCTGCAAAAAACTGCAGGTAGCTCCTTGTTATCAGAGATAGATCACCATCACATGAACATGCATTCTAGGTAAGCGCGACATGACTCACCCAAAGGTTGCCCCTCAGAAGACAAAACAATTCATCGCATTGTGTGCCAAGTCTGGAAAGCAGATTCTCAGCATAATTACAGCAGCACAATGTTGTAGTCAGTATGAGCAACATACAGAGCATTAGCAACTAAAAAATTTACTCAAAGAGATAGTGAAGTTACTTAAAGATCTTTGAAGTAATGTTTAGGCCCCGTTTGGCATAGCTCTGGAGTTGAACTCCACCAACTCCAACCAATTTTCTAGCCAAACACCTCAACTCCACCAACTTGTGGAGCAGCCCAACTCCATGGAGTTTGTGGAGCTCTAGTTCATTTTGGTGGAGTACCTCTTTTGGAACTCCTGCAATCTCAAATATGAACTCAGTCCTGGAGTTCGAAGGTAATTACCCACCAATGCCACTGATTACACAGAAAACGATTCGTTTTCTTTTCCCCTCGACATCTCCACATAGCGCTACCTATCAGTCTGCCTCCTCTCGATTCGCCTCCTCCGACCCAACCCAGCGCCGCCGGCACCCCACCGCCGGCCTGCCGCCGCCGACCCACCGTTGGCCGCCGGCTTGCCGCCCCAACGAATCTCGGTCACTATCCCCCACATCTTCTTCCCTTTTCCTCCCTCGTCCCCATCAGCCGGTGTTCTTGAAGCTTTTACCGAAGAACAAGGGGAGCCGCCGGGGAGCCGTCGTCCGCGCAGAGCCCGAGCGGCCGCGAGCGGGAGCCTGACCGCTGAGGTCTGCAGCCATGGCGTGCAGCGCCTCGCAGAGTTCTGACACAAGGGAGGTTACAGCTGCTTCTTTCCCTTTTTTTCTTCGTTCTTTCCTTGGCATATCCCGGTCTCGTAACATGCTAGCCTCCAGTCTAAACTCATTCGCTTTCTTGGTTTGGCTTGTTTTTGTTGTTTGAACATCGATTCTTGTTGTTTGAACATCGATTCTTGTTGTTTGAACATCGATTCGTTGGGAAATATGCCCCTGTGATCCGGCCGACAGATGCTACCACGGATGGAGCTCAAGAAGAGATGAGAACAACGGAGAGTGCTGCTGTGGGAAGAAGACAAGGATGGAATGTTTTTTTCTTTTTCTTAAAAGAAGAATGGGCACAGAGATTTACGCGTGGACCCGCAATCAGGGGTAACCATGGTAATTCACGCTAAAAATCTTGTTTTGTGGAGTTTGGAGTAACCTGCTAGCCAAACACTTATTCGAGTCAGCTCTAACTCCACGTGGAGCAGACTCCAGCTAGAGTTTAGGAGTGGAGCTGAAATCTGTGGAGCTGGAGCCATGCCAAACAGGGCCTTACTGTCAGGCTCCTGTACCATGGCACTAAATAATGATCTGAATGGCAGCCTGCTAGTAGTAATGTTTGCTTATGGATTTAGTGCCATAAGCAAAATAAGCATCAAAGTACTACTAGCAGGCTGCCATTCAGATCATTATCCTAAATCCTAGTCAAATGTTGTCCCCAAAAGTACTACTACTCCCAAGATCTATATCGAGGTACTGTCGTCATCGGAGACACAAAAAAGAAGAAAACTAATAAAAGAATATTATCACATTCATCTCACATGCTTCTGTCAGCCATTTTCTAGGTTTATGCCAAAGATCCAATTGGTCTGAAAAACCAATATCAATTGCAGGATAAAAGCATAACTGAAGAACCATGCAGGATGATATAGATGCTAGGTTGGTTGTCAGGAAGAGAAAAGACAAACCTCTTGTTTTTGCGCTCCTTGTAATCGTCAAACTGCTGCTAGAACTTTGCTCATCTTGGTTGTACACCTTGGCGTTGTACAGGTAAATAACTGTTACGAGAAAACAAAACAGGAAGCGTATCAAATTGAGGATAACACACACATTAACAAGTTTCTTTATGATTTACTCATACTGTTGACACAGTAAGAAGAATAAACGTTGACCTTCGAGGATTTAGCTATTCTATCACTATGTTAATAAATGATCAAAGAGTATCTTAGTTGCCCAATCATTTCAATTATAGATACCTGCCATGATGTGTGCCTTCACGCTAAGCATGTTCCAGCATATTGTCATTGCCATGTCCCAATCTCAACTGAAGTCAAAGAGAACCAAGGATAATTCAGTCCTATGATCTGAAGAAATATTATATTACAATGCAGTCATGACAATTGGTTGTTGCCTGTTCCTTGTGTATTTGATACTACCTGTAGCTCTTCACTGTAACCAGACTCTGAGACTCCCATATTTAGAACCAATTCTCAAAATTCAGATTGTAGACTCCCATTTCTCAACATTGAGAGGTTATATTCATCCACCATCATGAGTATTATCCTCCTAGTTTCAGGAATTATATGGAGATAATAGAAATGATGGGAGCACCAGACAGAAGTTAAAATTGGAACATAGGCATAAATTTCTAGGTACTGGATTGCTGCTACAAGCCTAAGGTTAACTGTGATATCAGAATGCATCATCAAAGCTGAGACCAATGAAACTTGAGATTTCAGAAAATTAAACTGCATATAGGTGTTCTAAAACTTCATCCTTGGGGACACCCAGAAAGCCACATTTATGGCACTCAGCTCACACATGTAACGAAAACTACAACTAGAGAAGGCACCAGGTGCATCACAGCTCAAATTCAGGCTAAAGAACTAATTCAGTTCCTTGCCAAAAGATGCCATCACCACATTGAAGTTCAAACTCCAAACACAACACAACAATCACAGAAATTGTGGTTTGAGCGCTGCAGAACTAAAGGTTTCCTACAAGCGCAGAGCCACTAACAATATACAAAGGAGATTTAAACGGAAATGCCCATAAGAATGGCGCCTCATATGCAAACCTTAGATACATATCAAGTTAGATTAACAGATAAAGCTTCCCAAACATGTAAACAATGCAAGGGAAAACAATTAGGCACCCTCAGATGAACAATAATATGCAAACTTTGGGTGCCCACTCAACCAATCTATTTCAATTCCATACAGGGCGCTAACAATATAAGCAATCTAAGAACTATTCTTCACAAATAAACTAATTGTCGATTCATCAGATACAAGGGAACAAACATGAGGTACAGATCCCAACAAATTGGCCTCACCTGCGTCGTCGTCAGCGCGGACTCGGTCACGCTCAGGTGCCGGAACAGGGCTCCAGCGCATCGAGGATCTGTAGAGGTAGCAACCACGCCCGGAAAGGCTAGACCGGGGAGCGCCAGGAGCAAGCAAGTCGCACGGGTAGAGGCGCAGACCCTGGTTGGAGAACTTCCACAGCTGCGCCGGACGCCGAACCCTAGCGCCACCGCCGCGGATGCCGAACCCTAGCACCGACGCCGCCGCCGCCACGGACGCCAAACCCTAGCGCCGCCGCCGTAGACGCCGAAGAGGGTGGGGGTGGGGACGCAACTGCACTCATGGGCTGAGGATCCAACCATGTCGTCTCTGGGCACGAGGCCGCCTCCCTGCCGACAGGTGAGGCGGATGCAGGAGGAAAGAACGAGGGGAGGAAAGAGAGAACGGACGCGAAGCGGTATCCATCAGATTTAATCAAAAGTTCGGGTCCGCTGTATGTCTTGACGGTGACGCGTTTATCCTGCACACGTCTTCACTAAGAGCAAGATTAGTGGCGTCGCCTCCCTGCCGGCGTCTCCGCTGGGAGGGTACATAGCGCATCTGTGGTAATCGGGCGCCCACCGCACACCCCCGCCTCCCTCTTCCTCCTGCCCCGTGCCGCCGCGCCGTCCGCCCCTGCCTGCCTCCCCCGCCCTTCCTAACCAATCCCTTGCTGCTCCCCCGCGCCGACCCCCGCCACCCGCGGCCGGCGGCGACGCACCGTCTCGCCGCTCCTCCCGTCGACCGCGGACCGCCTCCTCGCGCCGAACGCCGGCCGCCGCGCCGCCTTCTCGCCCGCGTCACGCCCCCGCCCGACCCTGGCCCCAACCGCCGGCCTCCGCCCCCTGCGGCCGGCGGTGCTCCGCCGCCTCGCCGCCCCGCCCACCAACCACCAGCCACCGCCGGGCCGGCCTTCCTACGACGACCTCCCTCTAGGTCCGACGGCGATGAAACCCCCCGAGCCCCAACCCCGAACCCCTAACCCCGAACCCCTAACGACGGCGTCGGCGGGCGAAGCTGGAAGAAGAGGCGTCGGTAGGCGGAGGTGGAAGAAGCGGACGAGGCATCGGGGCCCTGTGCGGCGGCCGCCGTTATGCCGCACGTGCGGCATATAGCAAATCCGGTCTCCGCTGCCAGCTCACGCATACATCTTTAATGCTCTGCACAACATGCATGTAAACGTGGAAGCAGTGTTATCCTAAACGCTAAACGGTAAACAGTCGGTCATCCACCGTTTAGCTCATTATACGGACTAAACGGCCATTAAACGGGCTAAATGGCCATTAAACGAGCTAAACAGATGATTAAACGGACACAGTTAGGCACTGTGTAGCGTTTAAACGGTGTGTAAACGGGACTTATGTGACGCGTTTTTAATCCACGTCACTGAGTGAAGTGTCCTTTTTTACGCTTTTTTACACAGTGTTTGGCAGCGCGATTATTCGCTTCCCATCCCCGCGCAGAAGTTGCCTGCCAAACTAGGCCAGAGTTAATTATTTTTTCCGTCAGGATATTATAGGGTTTAGATTTATTTGAACTATTACCTTCTATAGGAGGTAAATCGAGTATTGTAGTAAAGCCCGAAGGGGTGGGGTATGATCCTTCGGTATGATACATACGCACTTTAGTCTTATATATAGTTCTCTTCTGTAGTTCTATTAGTAATATTTGGGATCTTAGCGACGAATGATATAATCCGTTTAGCAACGTGCATTCATTCATAATCACGAAAATCCATATCCGATCCGTAACAGTAAGAGCAAGCTACATTGTTACGGCCAGGGTGTTTGATTTGAGGAAGAATGGCCTCATCATCGCTCATATGCATGTGATAGTCCATGATGAATTTGTCCAACCGCCTGCAGCCGGCTCTTGCATGTCATACACACTGATCAGACTGGTTTTCTCAAGGGTCGATGCATCACGGAAAGTTTTATCTATGCAGTAGAGATAGTCCAATGTTGTCACAAACGAAAGGCCCCAGCAATGATACTCAAACTTGATTATCAGAAAGCCTTCGACTCGGTCCTGCGAGATGCCCGGTTCTTCAGGCCAAGGGCTTCCCTAAATGATCCCAACTATATTCTAGCAAAACTTTGCATTGACTCCCTTGATCTGCCAGAAGGCATGCATGTTGGACAAGATGGACAGACGGCGTCGCGCCTTTCTCTGGACTGGTGATGATCACTGCACCAGGAGTCAATGCAAAGTTGTTTGGGACTGCCTTCCCCAAAAAAGGGGTTAGGGATGTGAAGGTTTAGAACAATTGCTTGCTGCAGAAATTTTGGAACAAACTGCTCACCCCGGCAACCACACCCCCTAGCAGCTCCAGTTCCACTCCACTTATGGGCTACAAGCTGGAAGAGACCTTGGCGACCCTCATCACTCCGGTTCGGCGCTCGTTGCTTGCCTTGTTGCCCTCTTTTCGGTCTTCCACTCTTGCACACTGCTTTTTGGGAGGACCACTGGCTCGGGCCGGCGCCACTTGCTACCTTCTCTTTACTCGCATGCATGCCACACGAAAGTTATTAGGACCGGACCGGACCGGACCGGCGGTTGGACCGGTAAAAGACCGAACCAGAGCCTCCACCGGTCCGGTTCACTTAAAAGACCGACTGTGCAATGGAACCGGAGAAAACCGTGTGAACCGGCCGGTTTTTCATGGAACCGGCGAACCGGGCGAACCAGAGCGGTTTTGTATTTTACCAATCTTACCCCTCCGTGAATTCGGTGTAACGTCATCTGTCCAAGGGTATAAACGGAAGTGATGCATTTTTCCCATCTGCATCTGTGCGCGGCGGCGCATCTGCTACAGCGGAGTGGCGGCGACGCTTCTGCTGGTCTTCTCTTCGCTGGCGTGCTGCTGCCTGCATCTGCGACCCTGCGTGCAGCGGCGTTCGGAGCGGCACTCTGGCGGGCGCGGGAAGGGGGGGCGATGGGCAGCAGCAGCTGCGCGCGTGCGGCGGCCGCGGGGCCAGCGTGCAGCGGCAGCCGGCGGAGCTAGCTCGCAGCGACGGCCGGCGGGGCTCGCAGCACTGAGGAGTCCAATCCTCCACCACCAATTCGTCAGCTCGTCCTCGTCGCCGCTGATTCTCCCTGCTCCACGCTGCTCTACAAGTAGGCAAGTAGAGGAGTACATGGCTAATGGTTATTGGTTAGTATGCTGATTTTAAAGTTCCACACTCCAATAATCGTTTGTATTGTGGTTAATGTTTGGACTGCTATTGTGGTTAATGTTCGTTCTGCATAGATCCAAAGAAACGAAATTGCTTGCATTTCAGTAGGCTTGTTCATAGATTTTAAGTTCAAACTTTATAGATCTAGAGAATCGAAAGCTTGTTCTCTGTGTACTGAATATATAGCTTATATAATTCATACATGAGTTAGGTACTATAACCAATGCACAACACCTAGGCCGCGTTTAGATGTTTCCCGAAAAAAATTTACAGTATGTCGGGCACACATTTGAAGTATTAAATATAGACTAATTACAAAACTAATTACAGATTCTGTCATTAAATCGCAAGACGAACCTAATGAGTCTAATTAATCCGTCATTAGCACATGTTTACTGTAGCAACTTATTGTCTAATCACGACCTAACTAGGCTCATTAGATTCGTCTCGCGAAGTACACTCCATCCATATAATGGTTTATTTTTTTCGATTACATTTAATATGCCATACATGTGAAGGAACATACTCAAAAAAATTTCGCGAAACATAGGGCCCTAGCATTCAAGAGGCAGTACCATTTTACTAGTTATTATTGACTTGTCAGATTGCACTTTTGGTTGTGAACTGTGAAGTGAACTTGTTGTGTGCGTATACTGCCATGCATGGCATGTTGAACACTTTGAACTTGCAATACACCTATTATGGTCATATAATATAATTGTGTTTTTATGAGCATACTTTTCTTAATTGTTAGCTATATAATATGTTATGTATCATTAATTATTACGGGTATATAGGACCGGTTCAATCATATTTGTGGCCGGTTCGCTTCAACGGTTCACTATTATTGAACCGGCGGTTCAATCGGTTTGTAACGGTTAGACCATCGAACCATTGAACCGAAGGCCTCACCGGTTTGATGACCGGTCTGGTCCTAATAACGTCTGCTACTGCACGTGGGAGTGGAACTTGGAACGTACTGTACATCTTCAAAACAGATTGTCTCGTGCAGCAACCATGGAACTTCAGGCACTGGCTGATGCATTGCAGCTGTGCTCCTTCAGTCAGCATGCGCCCGACCAACGCCGTCTTGCTCTTCGACAATTACCCTTCACAACTGCGAATGCCTACACAACAGCACCCAGATGACACTTGTTTCCATCATATTTGGCGCTCTCTTGCTCCACCAAAACGCAAGCATTTCCTTTGGCTAACTCATCGCCGTTGCTTTCCTGTGCGGTCACTGCTCCATCGATGCCACATTGCCCCGGCGCCGGACTGCCCAACTTTTCTGCAAGGGGATACTCAGGTGCACCTTTTCCTTCACTGCCATCAAGATTGTCAGGTTTGGGAGCGCATTGAAGCGGCTGAGCTCTGCCTGCTTCATGATCTGAGCCTTATCTGGACCTTCTCTGGCACTTGGAATCAAGCTCCTACTGCCATTCAGCATGCAGTCATGATGGCTCTGGTCTGGAACATCTGGAAAAATCGGAATGACAGGGTCTTCAACAACCATTTGAAGCCGGCCTCTCAAGTTATAGCTGCTGCTGCACAAGATCTTGCCCTCTGGAGCTATCTAGTTCGTCACCCGGTTCAAAAAATGCACGCCTACGCGGTGTTATTACTTAGCTGTGTTTCTTTGCAACCTTCTATAACCCCAAAACCTTCACAAATCTCGGGATGTAAACTGTTATCCCCATTTATAATGTTCAGGCCGGCGTAAGAACGCTGTAGGGTTCCTCGAAAAATTTTTGTCCCACATCATGTTTATACTAAATTACTAATTACTCCAATCCATTTTATTCTCCAAACCAAACAAAAATGTGAGGAAGGATGTTGTATGGTACACGTGTGCCGTATCATAGTATAAAAAAATGGTAGATCAATTAATTAAAAATATAAACTACTAAGACTATCACCATGGTTGCAAACTTGCACTTCACAAGATCTTCAGGTTCCCACAGTCGGCACATCGTCTACTATAAACACAACAGCTATGCCCATCGTCACATGAAAATCATAGCAGTGCTCACTCACGTTGTTAAGCTAGCTAGTACTTGTGTTATGTGGGCCTGCTGAAGATATTGAGCGGCGGATAGCTTAGGCAGAATATATATGAAAGATGAATTAAGGTGATAGATATTAATTATATTATTTTAAGCAAAGAGATTATAACTACTAAATGTGTGACCGGTATGATGAAGATAGTTTTCTGTAATGGCAGAGGTGGGTCATTTAGACATATATTTAGGGAGTTATTTTAGGTTAATTATTCATAATGACAAATGTGGGTAATTTTAGAGTGTCCACCTAGGATCCTAGGTGGCTTCACGTGAAGGCTTCAAATTGTTTTCTTTTTGTGTAGGGTGTCTACCTAAGATGCTATGTGGCTTCACGTGGAGGCTTCAAATTGTTTTCTTTTTGTGTAGGGTGTCCACCTAAGATGCTACGTGGCTTCACGTGGAGGCTTCAAAAGGAGCATCCAATTAGTAATAGTAAGATTTGGGGAGTCATTTACTTTGTTATGATATTTTGATCATTCCATCAGTTGATTTATCGCACACAATAATTCACTATGAATTACACACATGTATCCTGAATCAAAAAAGTATCATTCTTGTCCTGCATGGTAGTTAATTATGACCACTTTAAGTCTCGACCTCTCTCTGTATATATACACACCGAGGCGAGTTGACCCTTCATTTCATATTGAAGAAACCGATAGTATTACGAGCTACAATATGGGCATTTCATATTGAAGAAACCGATAGTATTACGACCACTTTAAGTCAAATTAGGATAGGAACAGAAAACATACATGTGAACATATTCTTGGCTGTGAAAGTGCCAAAAAGCGTGTCTCTCACGACGGTCACCGCCAGTGGTTCACCACAAGATCATTTCAGGGTCGTGTTAGCAGTTGCTTCGTGGACTACGGGGCGAGCTATTCGCTCGAGACCCCGCCAACAAGTGGTTCACCACAAGATCATTGAGCTATGTTATACGAAGAAACAATGCATCTGGTGTTACTGTGTCAGCTGCAGGGGTGGACTCGTAGAGGTCACACATTTGCGATTCCTTTTTTTTTTTAATTTGGATGACTTAGTTACTACTAGTCCATCCAGCAACGTGCATGCACGTGTAATCATGAACTCCATCCAAGTCGAAAATAGTAAGAGCAAGCTAAATGTGTTACGGGGTGTTTGATTTGAAGAAGAATGGCCTCATCATCGTCCTTGATGGGGATGGTCCAGATGAGTTTGTCTCGTCATGTTTATACTAAACTACTGATTATGTATATTCAAGTAATGATGCGGTGATAGTCCAATATATCTATTTGATTCTACAAACCAAACAAAAATGTGAGGGGTGTGAAGGTGATGGGGATCGATTGCACTCCTACACCAAGCACCCTCTTAAGCTTCACAAGTCACTCTTGCCAGCGATCGTATTGGTGGCTGTTTCGTTACTATCTTTAAAGAATGGTTGGTCTGAGTAATCTTAAATTCAGAAGCTTGTCATTTACAACTTTGTTATGATAATTTGAACAGAACATATCAGTTGATTTATCGCTCAATAAGTCATTCCAAAGTACACATGTATCCTCTCTCAAAAAAGTACTTCCTCCATTCCAAATTATAGGTCGTTTTGGCTTTTCTAGGTTCATAGATTTTACTATGAATCTAAACATAGCGTTTATCCAGATGCATAACAAATATGATGAATCTAGAAAAGCTAAAACGACCTATAATTTGGAACGGAGGTAGTATCATTCTATCCTACATGGTACTTGTGACAACTTTAAGCTTCGGTCCCTTTCTTCACATATACCTCACAAGGCAAGTTGATCCTTCAGTTCCAAGTTCCAACCTAAGAAACCAGTACTGCTGGGAACAACTACTATATGGACATGACTAAGGCAAGTGCCAGGGGAGGGATAAGGGAATGCTGCCTGTTATGCTACACGGCTACACCAGTACAGCTGGCTTTGGAAGCGAATTCAAATGCATAGCAATATCATCAGGTGCGACGAAATTACAGTGAAAATAGGATCCAGAGACGTCAGGAGCACCAAATGTCCAGATGTTGATGAAACATGTGTTATTTTACATGGAAAACGAATAAAGAGGGCAAGTACATTGCTACACGTAAGCAGTCTCATAGGTTGTCTCATGCAGCGTCACATATGATTTTTGACGATGTGGAGAAGAGAGAGCGAGGTGAGAGAAAAATGTCGTTGTTTCGTGAAACAACCGCCTCATAAGCTAAAATTTAGTACTACGAGACGGCTTTTCCACCATTGTACGGTTGTTGTTGTCGTCTCGTAACTCACAAAGTTTCTTTTATTGCCCCCACAATTTAAGGGATATGGTATTACTACGAGACAGTTAAAACAACAACCCATTGTATGAGTTACATGTTAATAAGTCGACTCAAGATTACATGTCAATGCATGAGACCGTCTATGAGACGACACCAATGTACTTGCCCTCATCGGAACTCATTCGACACCTAAGTTTAGATAAAGAATGGATAACTTAAGGTAATTTCACTTTATACAGAGTTTTGAAGGTTGTAGACCAGTAGAACCATTTACCTAGTGCTTTTCGAGGTGCACCAAAGTCACTGACCTTTCCATTGGTAGCCTATGAAAGTAAATGCATGAGATGTCTAAATGAAGTCCTGGTTGAGCCCATTTATATTCACAACTAACTCCCACAATTGAGGTCCAGAGTCCAGGCACTTGCTCAACAATGCACTTGAGTCCTTTTTTAGTCACTTTATCTCTTTCACACATCACAAGTCTCCAGTGGTAGGGTGCAGAGGCCAAGACATGACATGAGATCTGTTAAGTGTTGTTCTTCGGTTTGAGGGGATCATAGGGTATGGCGTGTATTGGGACGTATTAAATCCCTAACGAGTCAAAATACTTTTTAATACACTAATACCTCTCAATACCACTAGAGAAGATATTAAAGGAACATGGATGAGATGACATGAATAAGGATATTTCACTAGTAGTAGTCATTTAGGAGGATCACATCTTGATTAGGCCCATTTTCCAGAGGTGCGCCAAGCAACCACCTCTAAAATGATATCTAGAGCTAGCCCCACAATAACAACTGCCTCTGAAAATGTAGACGATGCTATTCCTTTTTTAAAATATAACCTTTTCATATGAAGTCATAAGAAGTTAGACGAAGGCAATTTTATAACACAATTTTGTTTTTCACAATTTTTTCACTTGAGATTGTTTATGAGCCCAAATATCGACTACCATTTAGATCTTATTTTCAAAGACAAATTTTTTAAATTCTCAAACAGCCGCGGATGGAGACGTGCAAAATGTCAATGTTGCAGTGCTCTAAAACTTTATGGTTGACAATTTTTTTCATTTCAGATTTTATCGAGTACAAAAAACCTACTCCAAAATTGAGATATGAAGCCAAAGGAACAACATTCCTAATATTATCAAATACTCCCTCCATCCCCTTATGGGACTATTTCCAAATCTTAAAAATTCCTATATGATAGGACTATTTGGTCATTGTCTCGGGTATGATGCACAACAATGTTTAGTCTTACTCCCAATCACGCACGGAAAAACAAGAATGGAGGGAGGAAATGAGATTGGTTGAAACGATTTTTAATGTGGGCCATGGTGTTAATGTCGTTGGCACCGAGGAGTTTTCATTAAAATTTGTGGTGACATGTTTAAATGAGGGATAAGTAGTGTTCTTTACCTTGGCATTTGAGCCAAGATCAAATAGTCCTATCATAAAGGATGGAGGGAGTAGTATTCCACACGCTTGTGCATATTTTCAGGTTTTATTGGCACCTAGATATAATAATTGTATGAGAAATCTTTACCTTTAGCCAAATTTGTTCTAACTACTGGAGATTGTCTAAGTAAGCTTAGAACTGTCAAAGTAATTGGGCCCTGTCGTACAGATATATATCTGAGATGGGAGTGTGACCCACATGAGGGTAGGTAGTGGGTAAAGCCTCTTATTTGAGCATAAGGATAATCCCAATGGAGAGTTTCAAAAAAATGATGTTTCATAAAATAGCCACATAAGAAACTAGAAAAAATGAAATGGTGTTGGAACTACCTTTCAAATAATGCAAAATTTTATGGTTTCATAGCTCCTAATAACATTTAATTGGTTTCATCTAGATAAAACTGGTGTCATCACGTCCTGCTTGCTCACAAACGAAGAAACTAAACAACTAAACCATCACACTGGGCGAAGTCTGTGTCCCGTCTCGTTCTTTCATTTTTTGGGTTGTGCTGTGCACTACCTACGTTCTGTATCCTAGGCCAGTTGACCTTATCCATGTACTTATTTTTAAAAGTATGAATGAAAGAAAACTCGACCTGCGAGGAAAAGTATGAATGAAAGTTATTTATAAAAAAACTATTACTGCTTATTAAGCTTCAAGTTTTTTTTTAAAAAAACCTTGACCTGCGGGGTAAGACAACCCCCTGTTCATTTGCTAGAGAACATCTCACCCAGGTCCTCTTGTCCCACCCTTACACAAGGTACTGTGACCCTTGTGAGATAACTACTGGATTAGGGACCGTTTCAACTACCCCTAGGTAGGAGGGTCAAAACCAACCTCAGCTAATACCTGAGCCGGACCTTCGCATGTTCTTTGGCGTGGTGGCGGATGAGCTTCACATTTCCACTCCTGCCACAGATTGTACTATTGAATGTTTTGTAAACTACCTTTAAAGCATAATTCATCTGATTCATTTACTATCATTTTGTTATGATAACTTGATCATTCCGTCTATTGATTTGTCGCACAATAATTCATTACGAATTACACATGTATCCTATCTTAAGAAGTGTCATTCTAATCCTGTATAGTAGTTGTGACCGCTTTAAGTCTTGTTCTCTCTCTATATATATACATCTCAAGGCAACTTGCCCCTCCACTTCGTATTGAATAAAACAATAGTATTGGGAACAGCTACAATATGGGCACGAGCTGAGGGATAAGAGGATGCTGATTGTTATGCAGCTACATCTAGCATTGGAATGGAATGTAGAGCAACATCATTGAAGTTAGGATTCAGAGGTGTCAGGAACACCAAACATACATCGCAGTACATTCCCTGGTGAGCTCTCGCCAGGAAGTGTGGCTCTTCACCGCTAGTGGTTCATAAAGGGGACCAGCGCCTCCGCGCGCGAATCATCAGGGCCACGTACCGTTGGTGGAGTCCCCACCAACCGTCTGACCCTCTGCCGCCGGCACCCTCTATGATCTCCGCCTGGGCAGCCAATTTTTCATTGGTAGCAGCTGCGTAGCTCGGCAGTGGGAGAGAGATATCTCTTACAACGCACGTTTTCGACAGCAAAAGTTAGTTTTTGAAATCTAAAACTAACAGGAAGAAATAGAAAGAATCTTGGGCTTCATTAAGCTATATGTTTTATGCGTAGCAATATAATGCATTAATTATTTGGTGTTACTGTGTCAACTGCATACGTGGATCGTGGCATCAGGACAAACGTAGGAGTTGGGCGGCACCGGTTGGTCACACATTTGCATTTCCTTGTTTTCTTTGTATGATTTAGTTAGCACGTTTAGCAACGTGCCTGCACGTATAATCATGAACGTCCAAGTCCGTAACAGTATTAGATTAAGCTAAATGTGTTATCGGGTGTGTTTGATTCGAGGAAGAATGGCCTTATCAAGTCATCATCATCATCCTTGATATGGGATAGTTCAGCATGAGTTTGTCCCATTATGTTTATACTAAACTACTAATTGTTGGAAATATAAGCAATCGCATGATTAAATTCCGAACTAGATTAAACATGACAAGAACAAAACCTAGCATGCAAATCTCTAACATACTAGCAAACATCAAGCACATCATCATGATCTCAGAAAACATGATGAACAAACCGATCGGATCATAGAGTACGTACTGAGCGGTGGAGACGGGACGACGACGGTGTTGCTGACGGATCGCAGCAGCCAGCGACGAAGACGATGGTACGCCCCGGCACGAAGGTTGGACGAAGGACGAGCCGTGACGAAGACCTTGAGCCGTCGCGCAGAGCGCTTCCCAAAAACCTTATTCGCCCTCTCCTGGTGCAGGATCACAAGGACGAGCGGTTCCGGAGACCTATTCGCCAATGCGCGCCGACGCTCGGGATGGAGTAGACTACGTTGGCGGCGCAGCAGCGAGAAGAGGCAAAACCCTAGCTCGAATAGATGTATCTCTGGTAGAGGCCGATAGGTCGCATATATAGGGAAGCCCACGATCTCACGTCGCGATCGTGTTTAGGATTCCAGATATTTCGTAGACTTACAAGTCAAGTAACCAAAAAACTAAAACTGCAAAAGGAAGCCGCACCCCCGCAAGGCGAGGGGCCGGATTTCGGTGGACCATTCACGCGGACGTCGTGCGCCCATGCCCATCGCCCCGCCTGCCCGGCCCGGCGAGGCAAGCGAGTGCGCGCGTGTGGAGGTTTCCTTCTCTCCCCACACTCATAGCTTGCAGGAGTAGAGACAACCTCCATATTTATGTTGGCCATCCCAGTCCTCCCCTAGCAATGTGGGACTAAAGAGTTGCACCACTTCCACCACTTCCTTATGCACACATGGGCCTTTGAGATTTATTTAGAATTCTGAAATTTGTTCATGGGCCAAGCCCAAAATTCCAGCAATCCCCCACCAGTTCTCAAATGCCCATCAAAGATTTTGCCTGTTTCTCACTACTGTTTATATACCAGTGTTTCAGCAAGGACTATTAAGTTGAACTCTCGCCTAGAGCTTCAAGCTACATTCCTCCACAACTTGACAATGGACTAGGCCTTGAATTGCAAGTTTTGTGCGGACAAGTTTCACTCAAAGTCAGAACCAGTACCTGGCTGCCAGCAGCCTACCCCGTCGGTGGAGCATATACGTCATACTCCCTGGTCTCTTCATGAGCTTACTAGTGATCACCCAAATCTCATAGACTGCGACGTTCTACAGTCGGACTCATATAGGTGTGTTCTTTCAAGAATGCTCTGTAGGACAGCATGTTTGCTTAACCAAGCCAATAGAACACATTAAAGCATAAAGCTAACCTGCCTTACAACATTTGAGAGTATTGCATCTTCACATAGAGAGGGTTTAAAGGTTTACTCTCCTAAGTCAACCGACAATTTGTTCTTCCCAAGTCCTAATTCACGGGATCTCCGATCACAAAGGTTGGGTTACCACAGCGGCAACTCAAACGGGTCTCATACCCATCTCCCTCGATGCACCTTCTATCACATTTCGTGATAGCCCTTTTGTAAAGGGATCTGCCAGGTTTTTGTCTTTTTGAATATAAGATACACTTATCACTCCGGAGTGTCTCAACTTCCTGACAGATTTCAATTGTCTCTTGACATGTCTTGATGACTTCGCATTATCCTCAACAGTGGCTGTATCTAAAGCAGTAAGTTCTGCCTCCATGGTTGACCTCGTCAAAATGGTCTGTCTACAAGACCTCCATGATATCGCACCACCTCCAAGGGTAAACACATACCCACTCGTGACATAAATGTCATCAGCATCTGAAATCCAGTTCGAGTCACTATATCCCTCGAGCATAGCCGGGTGCCCGGAATAGTGAATCCCATAACTCATAGTCCCCACTAAGTAGCGCATAACCATTTCAAGTGCATGCCAATGATCAGAACCCGGGTTTGACATGAACCTGCTCAATTTGCTCACAGCATAGGATATATCAGGTCTCGTTGCCCTAGCTAAGTACATGAGTGAACCGACAATCTGAGAATATCTCAGTTGGTCTCTAGCAATTTTCTTGTTCTTTCTGAGCATCACGCTGGGATCATAAGGTGTTGGAGAAGGCTTGCTGTCTACATAGCCAAAGCGGCTCAAGACCTTCTCCACATAATGGGATTGTGACAGAGTAATCCCATTCTCATTCTTAATTAGCTTGATGTTCAGAATTACATCAGCTTCTCCCAGATCTTTCATATCAAAGCTCTTTGATAGAAAAGACTTGACTTCATTGATCACATCAATATTTGTGCCAAAGATTAGTATGTCGTCCACATACAAGCATAATATAACTCCTTCACCCCTACCATGGCGACAGAAGTTAAAGTTCTGTCAAACTTCTCATGCCATTGCTTTGGTGCTTGCTTCAGGCCATACAGAGATTTCAACAACTTACACACCTTGCTCTCTTGACCCTTCACTACTAAACCATCGGGCTGATCCATGTAGATCTCCTCATCCAACTCTCCATTAAGGAAAGCTGTCTTCACATCCATCTGATGGATAATCAGACCATATGAGGCTGCCAACGAAAGTAGTGCTCGAATAGATGTCAATCTAGCAACAGGTGAATAAGTGTTAAAGAAGTCTTCTGTGTGTATCCTTTGGCCACAAGCCGAGCCTTGTACTTATCAATAGTACCATCAGGCTTAAGTTTCTTCTTGAACACCCATTTACAGCCCACTGGTTTGCAACCATAGGGCCGTTCAGTTAGCTCCCATGTCCCATTAGAAAGAATCGAGTCCATCTTACTCTAAATAGCTTCTTTCCAATTATCTGCATCTGGAGATGCATATGCCTCAGTAATGGACGTGGGAATATTGTCCACAAGGTACACAATGAAATCATCACCAAAGGATTTTTCAACCCTCTGTCTCTTGATCCTTCTAGGAGCTTCATTGTCATCCTTCTCTAGGACGTTCTCAGGCAAATGCTCAAGCTCATCGGGTTGTTCAGAAGACTCAGCAGGTGCAACAGGTTCAGGAATTATCTCATTAGAAAATCTAGATTTGCTATGCATATCTTTCAAAGGAAATATGTTCTCAAAAAATGTTGCATCACAAGATTCCATAATAGTATCAACATGCATATCAGGTACCTCAGATTTAACCACTAAAAATCTATAAGCAATGCTCCTCTGAGCATATCCTAGAAAGACACAATCCACTGTCTTAGGTCCCAACTTACACTTCTTTGAAATAGGTATATTGACTTTCGCCAAACACCCCCATGTGCGCAAATAAGAAAGTGATGGTTTTATCCCGATCCACATCTCATATGGAGTTTGATCTTTATTCTTGTTTGGAACTCTATTCAGGACATGACATGAAGTCAATAAAGCCTCCCCCACCAAGCCTTAGACAAACCAGCAGTGTCTAACATGGAGTTAACCAACTCAGTCAGCATGCGGTTCTTCCTCTCGGCAATCCCGTTTGACTCGGGCGAATAGGGAGGAGTCCTCTCATGAATAATGCCATGTTCCTCACAGAACTCATCAAATATTTTAGGAAAATATTCACCACCATGATCAGACCTTAGACGTTTGATCTTTCTCTCTAGTTGATTCTCAACTTCAGCCTTATAAATTTTAAAGTAGTCTAACGCTTCATCTTTAGTTTGCAACAAATAAACATAGCAAAATCTAGTCGCAAAATCATGTCATGAAATAACTTTTTCCACCTTTTGTCAACACACCATTCATCTTGCACAAATATGAATGTATGAGTTCTAGAGGTGCCAAGTGTCTCTCCTCAGCTGCCTTGTGAGGCTTCCGACGTTGCTTTGATTGCACACAGCTATGGCACTTAGAACCTTTCGCAATGGTGAAGTTCGGAACTAAACACAAGCTGGAAAGTCGAGACATCAAACCAAAATTAATGACACAAACATGAATGCCAAGTACTCGCATCATCACTAACGTTGCCACAAATATGGTTCATTGATTTATTACAGAAATCTGAAAGGGAAAAGCGGAACAAGCCTCCGTAATCATAGCCTTTACCAATGAATTGTCCATGTTTTGACACGACTAATTTATTGGACTCTAACACTACCTTAAACCCGTCCTTACAAAGGATCGACCCGCTCACAAGATTCTTGTTGATAGTAGGGACATGATGCACGTTCCTCAGCTGCACGATCTTTCCTGAAGTAAACTTCGGATCCACCGTACCAATGCCATGAACAGCAGCATGTGACCCATTCCCCATCAGCACGGAAGAACCCCGAGCGGCCTGGTAAGAAGAAAACATAGAGATATCAGCACACATATGAACATTAGCACCCGTGTCAAACCACCAACTCGTGGGTTGAAATACTGAAAAGACAGTAAGTAGATTACCGTACCCATCTCCAGTGTTGCCTATGGTCGTCATGTTGACATCCTTTGAACCACCATGGTTCTCGCCCTTATGGTCTGCACGGTTTGGACAATCCTTAGAGAAGTGCCTAGGCTCACCACAAGTGAAGCAGTTCATCTCAGCCTTGTTGTTCCTCTTCTTCTTGAAGGTAGTAGTTTTGGAGACCTTGTTGTTGTTGTTCCCTTTGTTGTTCCCATTGTTCTTACGTGGGAACTTCTGAACCATGTTGGCGCTGGATTGACCTGCATCTCTCTTATCACCAGTGTCCTTCTTCCGAGCCTTCTCCTCAATATCAAGAGATGCTATCAGGTTTTCAACTGATATTTCCTGTCTCCTGTGTTTCAGAGTTGTGGCGAAGTTCCTCCATGAGGAGGGCAACTTTGCAATGATGCACCCAGCCACAAACTTGTCCTGAATCACGCACTTAAGGAGTTCAAGATCCTTCACAATGCACTGAACCTCATGCGCCTGCTCAACTACAGAACGGTTGTTAACCATCCTGTAATCATGGAAACTCTCTGTGAGGTACAGTTCACTGCCTGCATCTGCTGCATCATACCTCGCAACCAGAGCATCCCACAACACCTTTGCATCTGTCGCGTCTAGGTAGACATCGACAATGCGGTCAGAGATAACACTAATGGGACATCCCACGAAGAGGTTATTGGCATCGGTCCACTTTTTCTGCTCTTCAGCAGTAAGTTCACCCTCAGGTTTGTCATTCCTCGTGTCCCAGATGCCCATAGCATTAAACCACAGATGGACCTTTGCCTGCCATCTCTTAAAGTTCACACCAGTGAACTTCTCAGGTTTCATCGAATCGACAAAGCCAGCCATACCGAAATCAACAGTAGATTGCCTATGATAAGGTTTTTGGATTGTTGGAAATATAAACAATCACATGATTAAATTCCGAACTAGATTAAACATGACAAGAACAAAACCTAGCATGCAGATCTCTAACATACTAGCAAACATCAAGCACATCATCACGATCTCAGAAAACATGATGAACAAACCGATCGGATCATAGAGTACGTATTGAGCGGTCATAGTCGTGAGGACGAGCGGTGGAGACGGGACGACGACGGTGTTGCTGACGGATCGCAGCAGCCGGCGACGAAGACGACGGTACGCCCCGGCGCGAAGGTTGGACGGAGGACGAGTCGTGACGAAGACCTTGAGCAGTCCCGTAGAGCGCTTCCCAAAAACCTTATTCGCCCTCTCCCGGTGCAGAATCACAAGGACAAGCGGTTCCGGAGACCTGCTCTCCTGTTCGCCGGTGTGCGCCGGCGCTCGGGATGGAGTAGACTACGTTGGCGGCGCAGCAGTGAGAAGATGCAAAACCCTAGCTCGAACAGATGTATCTTTGGTAGAGGCCGATAGGTCACATATATAGGGAAGCCCACGATCTCATGTCGCGATCGTGTTTAGGATTCCAGATATTTCGCAGACTTACAAGCCAAGTAAACAAAAAACTTAAACTGGAAAAGGAAGCTGCGCCCCCGCAAGGCGAGGGGCCAGATTTCGGTGGACCATTCACGCGGAACGTCGTGAGCCCGCGCCCATCGCCCCGCCCGGTGAGGCGAGCAAGTGCGCGTGTGGAGCTTTCACTACTACACAAACCACTATCACAAACGGGCTATCACAGCCGGTTTTTTGAAAACCGTCTGTGATAGGGCATCACAGCCGGTTTTTAGTTAGGTGGGGCAAGCTGACACCAGAACCGGCTGTGATGCTCACTATCACAGCCGGTTTTTATCACAAACCGGCTGTGATAGTCGGCCGGCGCATCACAGCCGGTTTTTCTTACAAACCGGCTGTGATGCCCACTTTCACAGCCGGTTTGTAATTCAAACCGGTTGTGATGTGCCTGTACAGTACAAAACCCTCTTTCCCTCCCCTCCCCTTCTTCTAAACCCGACGCCCACTCCTCTCTCAACCCTTTTTGCTCTCCATTTTCACCAAATTGCTCTCTAAAGGTTGGGTTTTTTTGAAGAATCACTCCATCAACTTATTTTGAGGTGGGTAACTCACAACCATTTCAATTTTGAGCATGTTTCATCCACTAGATTTTGAATTTTGGCATGAATTTGATGTAGGGGCTCTCTTGTTCCATTTTAGAGAGCATTTATTGGCAAATTGCAATGGGAAAAGTGTGATTTGTTTGAAGAATCACTCCATCAACTTATTTTGAGGTGGGTAACTAGCAACCATTTCAATTTTGAGCATGTTTCATCCACTAGATTTTGAATTTTGGCAAGAATTTGATGGAGGGGCTTTTGTGCCATTTTAGAGGGGATTTGTTGTCAAATTTCAATGTAGAAAGGAAGAATCACTCCATCAACTTAATTTGAGGTGGGTAACTAGCAACCATTTCAAATTTGAGCATGTTTCATCCACTAGATTTTAAAAATTGGCATGAATTTGATGCAGGGGCTCTCTTGTTCCATTTTAGAGGGGATTTCTTGTCAAATTTCAATGTAGAAAGTGAGATTTCTTTGAAGAATCACTCCATCAACTTAATTTGAGATGGGTAACTAGCAACCATTTCAAATTTGAGCATGTTTCATCCACTAGATTTTTAATTTTGGCATGAATTTGATGGAGGGGCTTTTGTGCCATTTTAGAGGGGATTTGTTGCCAATCTTCAAAGTACAAATTGGGATTTCTTTGAAGAATCACTCCATCAACTTAATTTGAGGTGGGTAACTAGCAACCATTTCAAATTTGAGCATGTTTCATCCACTAGATTTTGAAATTTGGCATGAATTTTAGATGGACAACGATCGAGGCTGGATGTACAGGCCAGCGGCCAAAAGAGATGTCATATATATCAACGGCGTTGATTCATTTGTGAAGGTTGCGAAGGCTTACATCAACATGAGTGATGGATATGTGTATTGTCCATGCTATGACTGCAAAAACCAGAAACAGTTTCGTAACGTCGAGCAGATCCGGTATCATTTGTTGTCTAGGGGGTTCGTGCCAAACTACAAGATTTGGAATAAGCATGGTGAGGAAGGTGAGAATGAAACCACGCAGCAAACTACCCGAGAGAAGATTAGGGAAACAGTACACCATCAGGCCACACAGGCAGTGGAACTTGAAAATGAGCCAGAATCGGTCGAACAAACATATACGGAAAACAGCGGTGAAACCTTCGCCGAGACATTAGCTGCGGATGATGTGGTTGATGGTCTTGACCAGATGATACGTGATGCGGAGCCAGAATGCTTGGATGCAAAGAATCTGAAAAAGCTCGAGCAGATGAGAAAGGATGCAAAGACTCCGTTGTACAGTGGTTGTAGCATGTCGAAACTTGAAGCTGACCTCTTGCTACTGGAGATGAAGGCAACAAATGGTGTGTCAGACACGGGCTTTGACAATTTGCTGAATATTCTGGAGAAGATGCTTCCCAGCCCTAATGGATTGCCGAAGAACACATACCAGGCAAAGCAAATGATATGTCCGATTGGGCTAGAAGTACAAAAAATACATGCATGCCCAAATGATTGCATCTTATATCGTGGCGACTATAAAGAATTAGATGCATGCCCAGTGTGTGAAGCTTCTAGGTACAAGTCTGTATCAGCTATACATATGACATGTGATCGAAATAAAAGACCACCCGCCAAAGTCGTCTGGTACTTTACCGTGATTCCTCGATTGAAGCGTTTATTTGCAAACCCAAAGACAGCAAAGCTTATGCGTTGGCATGAAGAAGAGCGTTTGAATGATGGAAAGCTTAGACATCCGGCTGACGGTTCACAGTGGAGGGCTATCAATTATCATTTCAAGAAGAAATTTGCCAGTGAAATAAGGAACGTAAGGTTCGAATTGAGTACTGATGGTATGAATCCTTTCAACATGGTTAGCAGCAAACATAGCACCTGGCCTGTCACTCTTTGCATATACAACCTTTCGCCTTGGCTTTGTATGAAGCGATCGTATATTATGATGCCTTTGCTGATCGAAGGGCCAAAGCAGCCATTAAATGAAATCGATGTGTACCTGGAGCCACTGGTGGATGATCTTGTGACTTTGTGGGACCATGGTGTCAATGTTTGGGATGAGTACAAGAGAGAACACTTCAAGTTGAAAGCATTGTTATTCGTAACAATCACGGACCTCCCCGGCCTTGGTACTGTATCTGGCCAGGCTACAAAGGGCTATAATGGTTGTGTGGTTTGCGTCGACGAGACCGACGCTAGATGGTTAAATAATAGCAAGAAGATGGTCTACATGGGCCATCGTAGGTTCCTTCGCAGAGATCACCCATATCGGCGGAACAAGAAATCATTTGATGGGACAACCGAGGAGCGCTCGGCTCCGAGTTATCGCGATGGACACGAGATCTTTAAAATAGTCAGCAAACTTGATGTGGTATTTGGAAAGGGAAAAGGAAGTGTACCCGCACCAGCAGGCGCTTTATGGAAAAAGAAGTCTATATTCTTTAGACTTCAATATTGGGAATTCCTTACTATTCGCCACGCACTCGATGGCATGCATCTAACCTCCATACTCATAGCTTGAAGGAGTAGAGACAACCTCCATATTTATGTTGGCCATCCCACTCCTCCACTAGCAATGTGGGACTAAAGAGTTGCACCACTTCCACCACTTCCTTATGCACACATGGGCCTTTGAGATTTATTTGGAACTCTGATATTTGTTCATGGTTCAAACCCAAAATTCCAGCACTAATTATATGCATATATACAAGTAATGATGTGGTGATAGCCCAATCTATTTTATTATCCAAATCAAATAAAAATGTGAGGGGCGTGAAGGTGATAGATCGATTGCTCTCTTACAATAAGCACCGTCTACTTTCATCATATGCGGCTTGCTGACGCACGAAGAAACTAGACCATTAATGCTTATTAAGCTTCAAGCTAGCTTCGTAATTCACTCATGTTTTTGTTATTATCTTTATAATAACAAATAATTTGGCTGAGTAATCTTATATCGGAAAGCTTGTCATTTGCTACCACCACTACTGGAAAATTGGCCTTTAGTACCGGTCACAGGACGGGTTAGTACCGGTCCTTGTGGACGGTACTAAAGATCCGGTACTAACGTGCCGCACGTTAATACCGGTCATAGCCAGCCGGTACTAAAGTGGACAAATTTAGTACCGGCTAATTCTACCGCCCGGTACTAAAGTGATTTAAAAAAATAAAAATAAAATCTGCTCCAGCTACTACAGCTCTCGATGTTCTCTTCGAGCTTCCCAAGAAGTTCCAACTTCTCAAAAAGCTCAAGGATTTCTACAACAAATTTCTCAAAAAACTCACAAGATACAATTTTCACATCCAACAAATTCATATCTCAACAAGTTTACATGATACAATCTTCACATCCAACAAACTCATATCTCAACAAGTTCACAAAACACAATCTTCACAAGATAAATTTGTCTACAAGTTCCCAATGTACAATTTCCAAAAAAGAAGAACACAAGTTGCACACACCTACAAGAAACAGGCTAGGAGCAGCCGCCCGCCATGGCCGCCGCCTGCCGCGCCAAGGCCAGGGCCGCCCGTGTCGAGGCAGCCGCGCGCCCAGGCCAGGGGGCGCTGCGAAGGGACCTCTGGCCGGCCGCCGCGCAGACCTCCGCTGCGCCCCGCAGGCCCGCCGGTCGGCCGCCGCGCCGCAGGCCCGTCGGCTGGCCGTCGAGCCCTGCAGCCGCGTCCTGCAAGCCGATCGCCGCGCCGGCCTCCGCTGTGTCCCGCCAGCCCGCCGCAGCGTAGCCGCGCCCCGCAGGCCGGCCGCCGCTCCCGCCGGCAAACCTCCTGCACATAAGAGAGATGTGAGGAAGAGATGAGAAGGAACCAGGAGAGAAAGAGATAAGGACGCGAGAGGGAGATGGGATCGATGCAAGATAAAGGATAGGAGGCTAGTGCAGCCACATATTTTTTTTTGGTGAGGTCTCGGTTAGTACAGGCTGTTAGTTTTGCCCGGTACTAAATTGCTATGTTTTGTACCGGGCAGAGCCTACAGCCGGTATTAGATGGGTGTGTCACTTTAGTACGGGGCCAAGACATCAGCCGGTATTAAATGATGCACATTAGTACCGGCTGGTGTTTCTGACCGGTATTAAAGTGGTTTTATATGGACTGTTCTTACTAGCCGGAACTAATGCACGCATTAGTACCGGCTCCAGCGTGGCCGGCACTAACGTGCAGGGATGAATGCTCATTTCTCCCGTAGTGCACTTTATTATGATAATTTAATTTAACCAGTCCATCAGTTGATTTACCGCACAATAATTCATTACAAAGTACATACGTATCATTATATCATGCATGGTAGTTGCGACAACTTTTAAGCCTCGATTCCTCTCTTTATATATACATCCCAAGACAGCTTTGATCTTCCGCTCTTCCAAGTTCCAATTGAAGAAATTTTGTACTGTTAGGAACAGCTATAATATGGGCATCAGGGATGAAGCACCTGCCATTGAATCGAGTGCATTGCAATATCATCACGTGTGACGGAATTACAGTGAGAATAGGATGCGGAGGCATTAGGAACACCAAACATACATCTCATGATAATCATGGTTGAAATGTCTTTAAGTGCGGGTCTAATCACCAAGTGTTCATACCATAGACTCCTCCGAGAACATGCTCCTATGCTTCAAGGTCATGTTTTTTTTTAAAAAAATAGGAAATATATTTTAATATGTCAGCCGTTGCATCAACCACTATATTCCTTATTACAAGCTTAAAACTCTCGACCCTCCCCATGGAAAAGTAAATTAATTACAAGGTAATTCTGTTTCTAAAACTTCACCCACGAGTGGCAAAGACTTCCATAGCTGTAATCACAAGCATCCTGCATCCCATACTGAATACAGGTCAGTCCTCCTTCTGTGTGTCCCCTTGAAGATTCTAATATATTCCTCTCAAAAGTACCTGCAAGTATGATGAAGGCACTAAACTCTTGTCAAATACCATTTCATTTTTGGAGATCCAAATTGTCCAACACTGCGAATATCTAAGATCTAAGTTAACCATCCATAAAAATGTGATCGACACTAGTTTGTGGTGATAAATTAAAGCAAATTTGAACAATTCTTCAGATGAATTTTGCAAGGTGACAGTTAAAAATAAATATTGAATGATCCCATTATGTGAAAAAAATAACAACACATATTGCCACACCATTGTTTTCGGGCTAAATTATCCTTGGTTAAGACTACCCTTTTAAATAAATACCATATGGACACCTTTATTTTCATTGGTATCTTGAGCTTCAAAATTGCATTGTTAGAGGTACAACTTGGGTTACTTAGGCTGTCTGCACTGGGTACTTTATCCCACACGGCAAACGTGACGTGGCGTGCATGCAGTACTGGTTTACAGGTTTTGGGGCTGCAGCGGGTTACGCGATGACGAACGGGACCATCCCGTATTGGCCTCGACGTGGTAAAGCTGGCGGGCAAAAAACTAGGAACGACAAATGCCACGTCGGCGCGGGCCCCGCCGTCCCAACCTCTGTGTGTGCCGCGAGACGGAAGCAGAGCTCCCCTGCGCCGCAGCCGGCCGCCGTTGCCCAACCGCCCGGCCGCCGTCGTGACCCGGACGGAGTTGCTACTAGTGACCGTGGGGTCATGACCCGGACGGAGCTGCTGCTGCTGGTCGCCGCCCGGCACAGAGGAGGGGCCGGCCGGGCAAGGAGGACGAGCTTGGGGAGGGAGGATGAGGACGAGCCGGTTCTCCAAAGCCACCGCTCGTAGAGGAGAGGAAGAAGACAACGAGGCCAGCCGACCTCGATCCGCGAGCTTCGTCTGCCCTCGATTCGCGAGCACCAGCATCAACCGGAGCTCGAGCTTGGAGCTTGATCTGCCCGATCCAGCGCGTGGAGGAGGCCCGACCCAGCGTGCTCAACCTCCGCCGCCGCTTCTCCCTCGCACCGGCCGGCCACCTTCTCAAATCCTGTCGCGGACCTCCAGGCCACGTCGGGCGAGCCCCGCCGCGCCTGCGCCAGACCGCCGGCCGAATCCATGGCCCACCGCCACTCGAGCTCCATGGGGCGAGCTCAATCTGCCCCTGATTCGGGCCGGCGCGGAGGTGGAGCGGGGCACCACCACGAGGAGGAGCCGCGCCGGCACGCAACAGACGAAAGAGGCCGAAGCTCCTTCATGGAGCAGCACAAGACCCGTCGGCTCACGCAGCTCGAGGAGGGTGCAGAACGGCAGAGAGGGAGGCGGGCATCGGCGCTGTTGGCGGCGCAAACGCACACCAAGATTCACCGCAAGCGCACGGATCATCGTAGCCTTTCCCTTAGAGTATTCTTCCAAGGTTATCAATCCGTGGATTGACAGCAAACTACCTAGGGTTTTCCATCTAATCTAATAGATCCAATCCTAACATTAAGCGTTGATTGCATATAAAGGTAAACATGATAGATATGAACATAGTATATGTTGATCACATCCACAAACATAGGCAAAGCTGAAGGTAAACCAAAGATTGACTAAGCCTATTGCCTTCTAGTTGTAGTTCTAGCCAAGAACGGTAAACATATCAAGCATCTCATTCAAAGCCTCATTAAGTCACCACCTCTGGTCAAACCCCCGAGAACTACCACCCTACACAGG
Source organism: Urochloa ruziziensis (assembly GCA_015476505.1). Taxonomy (NCBI): domain Eukaryota; kingdom Viridiplantae; phylum Streptophyta; class Magnoliopsida; order Poales; family Poaceae; genus Urochloa; species Urochloa ruziziensis. The sequence goes on from CM027119.1 coordinate 30,323,422, forward strand.
CCGCGCCTTGTCATGACGCTCGTTATCGGCATAGCAATTGCAAGGGCACGTTCGAAGAACGTGTTCTACTCCTTGGTAGATCCGGTATAAACCCCTAGCCCCCATGGCTACAAGAACACCCCGAGAAATCTATATTGATTAATAGATTGAAAGCAAAGAAAACCCAAGCAAGCACAAGATCATAAAGGGAGGCACTCGATCGCTAATGAATCGGATGATAAGATGATCATTACTCAAATAAATGTATTCCATCATCACCTCCGAGTACATACCACAGATGATGAATGATTGGCTCCTGAACTCCACCAAAGCACAACCAGGTAGGGTGGCCATGGCGGCTAGGGTTGGCCTAGGCCATTCCCTAGACAACTTTGAGGACTTGCGGCGGCCTTCGTCTCCCTCCGGTGCTCCCTTCTAGGTTTCGCCAACTTCTGTGAATGGATGATCCCCTCCTTAGTTTGACGGGTTATTTATATAGCAAGGAAACCCTAGCTCGAAGGGGAGGCCGAGGCGGTGCAAAAATGGGCTGGGCGGCGTGGCCAAGAGGGGTCTTGGCCGACCAGCTCAAGGCCTTTTTGGCCCACCTCAGTCCCATCTTTTGCGTCCAAGCTCCTCTGATGTTCATGAGCTTGTGATCCAATTTTTGTGGGCTTTGGATGTCGGTTGCTCCAGGATATGGATGGGTCTTGATGGGTCTTCCGAGTCCGCACTGGATTTGTCTTGACCTCGAGGTAGTTTGGCCTTATCTTCAATTGGGCCTTGAAGAGGTGGCCCGTTGGAGTAGAGCATGAACGGGTTCGGTTCCTTCGGGCTTCATTAGGGCTTTTGGCCTTCATCTTGCCGTGTTGTTGCTAGTTCTCAGATTCACCCATATTCGCTCCAAAATAGCCAATTAACCTGCGTAAACCAAAATGCTCCAGAAATATGTGCACAAGCGGAAACGGGGTTATTTCAGTGCCAAGTGGCGGGGTTAGTATCAAGATTAGTCCAAAAACATAACCTACATGGCACTAAAAGTGTGTCATTTAATAGCGCCAACAATCCTCCCATGCTAAATCCTTGCTCGTCCTCGAGTAAGTTCAAGAAAATGCTTACCATAGAAATCAGCATTGCCCTTCAATGCCTTCCTTGCACTTAGTCATACACAACAAGACACATTGCTCTCTCAAGTGTTTAGCATTTAAAGTTCAAGTTGTAACCGACTACTTTTCTCTATGGAAGATAGACTAACAATAAAGCACAAGCCACAATTAAATAAATATATTGCTCTCAAATTTAAGCGAACTTCAAACCTTTACCTTGTTCCATCGTGAGGAGTTTTCAAAAACATGCACATCAAACATAAGTGAGGTTCTCTTGCAAAAGTTCATGGAAACTCTCATCTCATCAAGTCGCTCAAGCTTATACTAGATTATTCTCAACCTATTCTACTCATATATGAAAGTGGAAGGCTGATGTGGAGCTTGGTAGGTCAAAACAATCCTAGCAAAACATCATATTTGAAATATTGTCAAACTAAGAGAGAAATCTAATGGATTTACCGAGACTCGTCAAAAAGGCCATGAGAAAATAAATGTTGGAGAAGGAGAGAGATGGAACACACACTTTTTGGATGGTGGACATGTGCAAATGGCAAAGGGTGACACCGAGGCAAAAATGAAGTCCTCGTTATTGGATTGCACATGGTTGGAATAATTGAGTATGGAATAAATCTTTTAGGCACCAAGAATTTAATGAAACAAAAAGAACTAAGGAGCATTTTTATTTTTATTTTCTTTCTTTTCTTTATTTTTTTCTTTGTTCTTCTTTCTTTTTCACTTTTTCTTCTTTATTTTCTTTTATGCTCCTTAGAATCTTTTGTAACATGATACTTACTCAGCGGTAGTCAGAGAAATGCGATGACTCCTTCCCCCCTGCTTAAACGATTGCTCGTTCTCGAGCAAATGATTGGGAAATTAAATGCCCAGTGATTATAGCATAAATTCTTCTGATCTTGCAGAGAATGACTTGAATCTTCAGGAGGGACACCCACTAAAATTTTTGAGGCCAACAGGGGTGAAAACATCCCTGGCCGTGCAGCCCTGGCTGTTCTTGCCTCTGTTTCTTCTGATTTTTCTCCATTATGCTTGTAGAGTCCTTCCAAATGTATATTCTTCGTTTGATGCCTCTGTGTTGTCAAAATCTCAGTCGAAATAATTTTCCATACTCAATATTTGGGTTGTGGTCAAGGAGGTAATTACAAAAAGATATTTTTGGTTTAGGGTGGATGTCCAGCGTGGTTTGTGAAATTTCAGATGTGGAGACTCACAATGCATGGACAGAAAGGCTAGCAAAAAGAAGTTACGCAAAATGGAATGGTCAGCTTCTTAGTCTCGTACCAAGGAAATCAATCCTAATCCAACTTATCAAAATATATGCTTGCAAACTAAAGGTTTCATCATGAAAGAACATGCATGTGTAGGCTTTGGTAGGTAGAACTTTGCAAGAGACTCACGAATGTAAATAGCAGAAGATTTAAGTTTTAAATAAAAACAACACAAGGCTTAAGGTCATCGGTAAACTTAAATCAAAGAGCAATCATAGAGTATGTGGGTCTAGAAATTAGTCATTTAACCTCCACAAATTAAAGAGCCGGTATTTATGTCTATTTATATCCATTTAATTGAGAGCAGTTACTCAAGTCATATACAACATAGTGTAGGTAAAACAAAGCGACAACTTTCATCACTTTTCCATAAGCAAAGCATAAACAAATGATATCATCTTGGTAAGCACAAATGCGGTGGTGATAAATATTTATTCAAAACAAAAACAAAACTAGGTTGTCCTCCTAGTAGCCATGTTATTAACAAGAGAGATATACAAATGTTTTCTACACTAAGGTCGATGACATGTATATGTATACAAGCATTTAGAAAATAATAGACAAAGAGAAGGTTGAGGGAGAGTTACCGTCCTTTTCGATGCTTGTAGTGAAGTGCAGCGTGCCTCCCCCATGCTTAGCATTGTGCTTAGCATGGAAGAAAAGTCTTGAGCATCTCGTGGTGATCCTTGTACTCCAAGTGGCTTGTCTCCTCTCGTCCTGCAAATCCTCCCCCATGCTTAGCATGTTGCTAAGCGTAGAAGAAGAAAGTGAATCGTCTCATTATTCTTGAAGTCCCACTGCCATGTCCAGAGATTATCTTCTTGCTCCTTCACCTTTGTTCCCTTAATTGTCCTCAACTTCTTGTCTAATCCATTGTCCCAATCATTCTTAACATCATCCTCACCTCCTTCCGCATTCTCCTTCATTGATGTTCATCTTCCACGAATTTTTCTTCATCTTCCAGAATAGAACATGTACTGAACGATTGCTTCAATGCAAAGTACTCAAAATTATCTTTGCAATGAGTCCTCATTTGCCCAAAACACATTCCAGACAAGAGAGTTATGTTATTTTTACTCTGGAGATGTAATCTGTCTAGAGCTGGTTGCAGCACGCGCAGCGCTCAATGTTTTCGCCATAACTCCCTGCTCGGGTCTTCAAATCCCTTGATCTTGGATGCATTGGAATGACAACTTGATGGTACTTCTGAATATTCATTTTTCCTTTGTTGTACATATCTGAGACTAGGAGGTGTCTATGATTTTGGTTTTAATTCTTTGATCACAATTTCTTGGGAAAGTTTTGTCATGCCTGCAAAACAATTTAAGCGCGTATACTACCCCCGGGGTGATGGTCGGGAGTACTCACCACTATGCAAATGCCAACAAACCAATGACTTCCCTAGAACCTTAACTTGTGGCATAGCTAGCTTAGTAAAAGTCAATCCTAATGAGTGTTCGTGCGTGCAAGTGCAAGATGTGTATGCAAATGAGAGGAAGGTATATAAACAAAGGCAGAGTTTACACATAGTTCTAAACACCATGTTTACAACTAGGTTGCCTAAATTCTCCGTAGCCAAAAAAAAGGGTTTAACCAAGGTTAAAACACCATGCTCATCTCAAGGTTAAAATTCATTAAAGCACAAGAAAAATAAAGCGCACCGCTAAGTTTTTAAACCAACCAATGTAATGGATATTAACAAGGCCTATAAAACTATATGATGATGGCCTTCAATCTTGTCTAAACACCATGTCTACACAAGATTGAACAATGAGATAATGCCTCGCGAAGCACTATCATTGATATGAAGCATTCACCATAAAGTTTTGTAGAAAAGCCAAGCTAACAAGTGCGTGATGAAACAATGGGGTAAATGCAACATGCAAATGCAAAAAGTTAGCAAGAACAAGGGTTAAGTGAAGATTTATGGGTGTCCTATATTTTTGGCTTAAAACAATAATTTTGAAGAGAGAAGTCGGGTGTAGAAATTCCATCTAAGGAGGTTTTGAAACAAAAGAAAATAAATGTTAGATTTTTGGAGAAAAGCAAAAGCTACTGTTTGTATAGTGATGGCTAAGGAATGAGTGGTTTCTCTTAAGAGTTTAGGTTTGTGTTGGAAGGCTAGTCAAAAGTTTTAGTTAGAACAAGGAATAGAATAGAATACAACTCGATCCTATCTTTGTTGGCTATGGTCTTTGGTGGGGTTTAATGGGAAGGCTTAGGTAAGGGTTGACAAGGGTTAGAACTGAATATGCAATGCAGTGCAAGGTGGAGAACAACGTGAGCATGACATGATATGGTGGTTGTCTAAAACAAAAGGTTAGCCTAAGTTAACTAGCCACAAGTTTAGAATCAAAGAGTTGCGCAAAACCTCATAAATCTCTCTATAAAGACACAAAGAAAAAGACTCTAAACACTAATAGGCACACAAAAAGGGTCTACAAGTTTTTCAAGACCAAGAAACAAGGTGCTCTCTCAATACTTTTAGATCATACAACATGTTGTTGTGGCTTTTGTTAGAGCAATGGTACAATGTTACTTGATATTTTCAATTAGTTACCACAATGTAGACGGTCATCTTTGTATATATAGATAAATAGAACGGGTTGCCTCGCGCAAAGCGCTTCATTTAAAGTCATAGAGTTTGACTTTCTCACATACTTTTCATTGTCGTGAAGCCATGGTCCTCCGTGCGAGAATCCGAAGTAATCCATGCAGCTTGATGTCGCCTTTTGATAATTCACCGTGGCTCGCTTGCAACATCTTCGTGTGTCTGAGGTTCTCCGCTCGTGTCTTCATCCAGTAGTGTTCCAGGGGATTTGTTCTTGTCCGAAGCTTCCGAATTTGATCGTGCACGCATCATGGAACAGTCGCCCCTGAGGACCGGGTGTGTTCGAGGACCGGTGGATGGTCGCTTCCTATTGTGATGAGTGATTGACAATGTGGTGTGGATTGACGTTTGCCTTGGCTCAAGTATTGTAGGGGTAGAATGTGGCTTGGTTGCATTGGTGCAGGTGAAGAACAGGTGCGAAAGGTCTTAGCCATGGCGGCCTCCAAGGAGTGGAGAGACAAGTAGGCCTGGTTCGATGGACCCGGTGGCCAGATGGATCAAGTGCGATTTACATGGTAGCAAGAACGAGCAAGGGAACATGGTTTCGGTGCGAGGTAGTGTCTCACAACTGAAGCTCGTACACGGATGTGAAGCCGGTGCAAGGTGACGGCTAACAACCGAAGCTTGTACGCAGGGTTTGGTGGTTTGGCCAAAAGACCATCGGGTGGACGGTTTCCCTTGGTTTGGGCCTGAAAACCAAGGCCGAGGACTCGGCGTAGCGATGGCCCGGCCTGCCAGCCAGGGGCGGTCAGATCGGTCCCACCTGGGCAGGTCGCCCGTGAGCGTCGAGGAGCTTCGATCCAGAGGACACGTGGCGTGATCGCAAGGCTTGCGTCGGAGTGAAGCTAGCTTGCGGTGGAAGGTGTCCCAGCCGGAAAAATCTTCACAGAAAATGTCAAATTTGCCCCTGAGGGGTATGTATCACTTAGGGGTAGTTGAGTCATTAGAGCACCACAACTTGGACTATATAATAAACGCCCTAGGGGTTGGTAGCTGCTATCTCTCTAGTTTATTTTCTCTAGGCTTGTTTGTTTTCCCTTCCCTTTCATCCTCTCCACCTAGAACTATTTGCTTGAATCATTTGTAGTTTGTATAGGTGAACTCATGGTTGGTTGATTGAGCTTAATCTATTCATCTTCGTGGCATGATTTGATTTCCCGAGCTACTTTTCTTTTTCCCTTTTTCGGAGCTATTTTCGGAGCTATTTTTGGGGGATTTTCGTTCTTCATGTTCTAGGCCGTTTTCTCTTGGATTTCTTTAGGGGAATCACGCATGAGTGCCTTGTGCCTCTTTTCTTGGTGATCCCTTGCCCCCAAACGCTGAGAATCGGTCTAGATTTGAAGTTTCCCGGATGAACTCGAGGTGTGGTTGTTCTTCGCTAGATCTGAAATTCCCAGAGTTCTAGAGAGTTAGAGGCCAAGATTTTTGTGGGCATAGCCTCTCCTTGAGGTGTATATCATCTACCCAAAGTTTCGTCTCAAGAGCTCAAGCCGTTTGGGAGATCCGTTCGCGAGTTGACTTTGAGTTCGAGTTTTTCCCGAGCTCCCTGGGCAGACCGGTGCAACCGCCCCGGCAGTGTGACCGCCCCTAGCTGAGTACCAGGCAAGACTAGTGCAACCGCCCCTAGGGAGAGGTGTGATCGGCCCTGGCCGAGAAGTGTTGTTTTGGGTTGTTCTTGTTAGATTCTTGTTCGATTTGGTCGATTCGATTTCCGCTATGTTGATCTTGTTCCTAGGGTTAGTAGCCTCACAATAGCTACGTGATCTTGGCAAGGTCGGTTCGTAGGTGTTGACGGCCGTTATATGCCATTATTGGCCGTCAACCCTGGCATGAAACAAACACCAAACTAGACATAGGGGTTAAATTCTAACTATTTCCACTAGCTTTGGTGAATTGTTGATTTCAGGAGGCCACATCTGGATACAATGATAAGAACATGGAAAATACATATAAAAGTGGCACCATTGGAATGCTTCAACTCAACGCAACCAAAACCGCCTCAAAGGACAACATGCAACCGTTGGTGAGTGAGTCGGTGCAACAGAGGGCCGAGAGGGGCCAGTGCCAAGCCGAACAGCCTCCCCTAGGCCGGCCCCCAACTGTCAAGCTTGAGGTGAACGCCACCACAACCGTCATCAGGACATCATCAGGAGCGTCCACAAGAAAGACGGTGCCAGATGGCGACAGACCCAGGCCGAACCGCCTAGATTAGGTCGGCCGGCCTACTTTTGTGGCCGTTACGCCTCCCCTTTCGCGTGGAAGCTAAGCAAGCATGTGGCTTAACATCTACGCTGGCTTCCATGCTTGGGAGGCTATAAAAGGCGCCCTTCACCCCCACTCAAGACACAACAAAATAGAGGAGAAGTGCTACCACTTCCATACTTAGAAAATAGGGAGAGAGGTGAGGTGAGAGTCCGAGAGAGAAGCCGGAGCTGTCGGCTTCTCTTCCACTTTGTACCTCGGCGGATGCGGCTCAACTTCGAGTAACATCCGGGTCTTCTCTGGTAACTCTGGCTTCCTTCTGATTTATTAAGCATTCAGTCTTGCTAGCTTGTTCTCTGGTTCCTCGTTCACTACTGAGTAGTGGGTGCTTTGCTCTGAATTCAAGTGAAGTAGTAATTATTAGTATAGGCGTGGTGCCTAGACTAGTCGTTACCTTGGTTTGCACCCAGTTCAACGGAATAGTTGTGGTAGCCGGCAGGTGGTGACAGCCCTGTCCGGCCGACGTAATCCACCACGTTAGTTCTGGTCTGTAGGACTTAGGGGTAGGCGGTACCACTCCCCTTCTCATCCCTTTCTGTGAGTGGTGGTGTCTCAGGCGCCCGAAGTGAACTCTCTTGAACAAGTCTGACTTGCTTGATTTATCGAAATATCCAGTATTGCTACACAAGTACCCTCTCTACCCTCAGCCTTTTTGTCTCTTCTTTTCTTTTTGTTGTCATCCATATCCCCCATATTACCCTTTTGGATGAATTAATTAAAGGATTAGTACACTTCTCGTTCCCCGTGGAAATCGATCCCTGGAATACTCCCGGGTGAAAGCTACATCGGTATCCGTACGCTTGCGGATTTATCTGTAGGTCATAAGAAATACCAACAAGATTTCTGGCGCCGTTGCCGGGGAACAGTAGCTGTTCTTATCCCGAACCTAGTTCGTCCACATACCATCCACCTACCATCATGAATTCTACTCCTACCTTATATCAATTCTCAGCTCCAAAAGCTGAAGATCTGGAGCCACCGCCATCGTCTCACCCCATAAAAAGCTCTGGCTACGGAGTACACACAAAATTCATAGCCAAGATCAGAGAGAATCTATTTTCTGGAGCTGAAGGGGAGAATCCTTATGTTCACATACGGGAATTTGAGCAAATTTGCTCATGTCTCGTGATTACGTGGATGGCCCAACAAACTCTGAAATGGAAGGTGTTTCCCTTCTCTTTGACGGGTCGAGCGAAGATATGGTGTGATCGCTATCGTGGGAGAGTGAAGGGAAGTTGGGAGACACTACGAGATAAATTTTGCTTAACCTTCTTCCCTGAATCTCAGGTCGCTGACCTTCGAATCAAGGCCCTCACTTTCAAACAAAGGGAAGGAGAATCACTAGGGGCCGCTTGGGCTCGATTTACCTATCTTATGTCCACGGGACCTGATCTAGGGATCCCTGAACCCATCCTTCTAATACATTTTAGAAGAGGTCTCGAAATCGAATCGGCCGAGTTCCTAGATTCATCCTCAGGAGGATCTTCCAGTCATTTGACACCTAGTGAGGGAAGACAAAATTCTAGAAAACACCCCTTACACTGGGATCTATGATGAATTCCCGGAAGAAGTTCCTGAGGAGGCCATAGAAGAGACATCTGCATCAGAAGAATCCACACCAATCGTAGCACATCTCTTCGATACTCTCCCTGAACCAACTCCAGCATATGATCTGGACCTACATGACTCTCGTTGTGCCTTCCCCTACGATTTCCATGATGAGCTATTCCTGGAGTACGGGGACAGCTCGAAACTTCCTGTGGTTGAAAGGCACACAATTACTAAGGTCCAAGCCACCGACTACATTGACCAGCATTCTCGAGAGGAGCTCTATTCTATCCAAATCCATCACTCTAAAAATTCTCTGACAGGTCCTTTTCACAGGCCTACGATACCTCCTTTGCCTCCCGATCCTCCTAATGAAACATCGCTTAAGGAGGCTATGAATCAGGAGTGGTTGTGTGGAGCGAGATGCTATTCCGAAGAAATTTGGATTAGTTCTCCCTCTACGATCCTTCCTTGTTCTATAAGGGGAATAACCGTAGAAGCCCATCTTAACCCCATCATGGAGATTAATGTGATGCCATGGCACTTAGCGTACACTCTATTGGGCAATGTCTCGCTAAGGCCGTCCGACAAGCTCCTCACTAGTTGTCCCTTTGGACACATCCTTGAATGTCGGGGGGTTGCATGTGCCATGCCACTCGTGATAGACAAGATCGAGGTGAGCCTAGACTTTCACATTTTTGATACTTGATCTTGATCTACTCCTAGGCTGCCCAGTTCGAAAACTCCTTGATAAACCTCAAGGGAGCCTAGATGAAAAGCTTAGGGAAGCTGCCTTCACCACCACTACCACTTGTCTAGCAAAACCTATGGCGATGCCTCTTCCTAAGCTAAACCCGTTCGAGAGTATGATGCATGGATCTCCGTTCACATCATCCGAGCCTGTTCTCTTTGAGGTTGCGGTCTCTGCTCTCAAATATTACGAGTCGGAAGAGACCCTTCACTTTTGTGAAGAGGAACGATCATCATCACCCTCGAACGAGTTTGAGCCTCTTCCCACTGGCCCTTACTATGTTGTTTCCGACCATTATCGAAAAGCAACATCAAGCTTCTACGATGAATCTCTTGAGATAGTGAACCCGTGGGCCATGGAAGATTGTAAAGCACTAACTTTGGAGTCCAAGGAAAATAATCTCTTGGATGAGCATGGAAGTTTTATTCTTGAAGTCATACATAGACCATGCTCGTTCACTGCCTCTCCAAAGTTAGCCACGTCCGGTGCCCCGAGCACACACGAGGACTACAACCACCTCAAGGTCCTCTTCTATAAAGCATTTAGAAGGTTGGTTGTAGATGCATATGTTTACCATAAGCATTGCAAATTTTATGGTTGCTCTGTTGCCCTAACCTTGCAGCTAAAAGCTTCATGACACATCGATACTTGGTGATGAGACGGGAACGACATCATCGATGGTAGCTGCAAGAGAATGTTCCCAAGGTCAATCTTACGACCATAAACAAAGCACTGCCGGGAGATAGCCCGGATAATTAGTATTTATTTCCCTTTTGAATAAAAAGCAAGATCATGTCTCTATGATAAAGTTGTCCTTCGAGTATTTTTGCTCTCTAACCATTTCAGGCGAAGATCAAGAAGAATGATGAACACCTTAGAACATGAGAGCTACATCAACAACAATACCGTTGTAAGTTTTATTGAGAGAATGATTACAAAAGGAAACTTGAACTCCACACACATGGGTTGTGTTGCACAACAAGGCAAATTCCAAGTGTGGGGGAGGCATGTGAGTATCCCAAGTAAGTTTCTCTTATACCAAACTTATCTTGGTTTGAAATTGGTGCTAGTTCCTGCATCTTGCTCTATAAAATAAAATAAAAAAAAGAGAATCATATATTTGAATTCGAATAAAGGCTCCCTGGTTCTTGAACCAGAAGTGCCCCTCTTTTTGTTTCCATCTTTTGGTTTTGAATAACAGTACCAGCACAAGTACAAGTGTGGGGGAGATCTCTCAAGCTCATCATCGACGTACACATTCGAGGTCCCCCACGAAGGTGTCGCACAACATCGACTGCGCTAACATGACAAAGAAAAAAAACGATGGTATGTGCACTCCACCTCTCGCTCCTTAATTCATGAGTGTGATTGAATTTCAATTCCTATCATTTAAATCAATCTCAAGATAAAATAAATTAGGGTGCTATGCCTACCCTTCATGTTCCCATGTTTGGCTTGCATATGTTATATTCCTTGCTATGACCTTGATGCTTGTGAATAAATATTTTTAGGGAAGCATGTTCATCTAAGTAGTTGATGTTTGAGATATGGTTTGATGATATGATCTTCACTCTTAATGTTTGAGTGCTCGGGAAATTTATTTGAAAATTTAAAAAACCCTTTGCAAAGCTCCTCTTTGTTATGCCAAAGTCCTACCAAAGCCATATGTTGAGTTATCTTGAAAACCATGTACACATATGCTACTTGTCATTGCATTGAGCTTTGTCAAATTGTTGCAACCCTTATGAGAATTCTTTTCATGCTTTCATGGTCAAGATCACATACACGTTTATCCCCGTTGCTATACTTCTACACTAGAAGTTAGCATTGTATCATTCATCCATCCATTCCACAAAATAAATGCTCCATGATGTATGTGCAAATCTCACTCCTCAGTATTGTTACAAAAGAGACATGGCTATCGAAGAAAAAAATATATATGGACACATGAAGGTCCACGCAAAAAAAAAGGAAAATAAAGGAAAAAAAGAAAAAAAAAGTTGGACACATGAAGGTCCAAGAAAGAAAAAAATTCTGATAGCCATGTTCTCAAAAAGATTTTATTTAAAGGAGAGAGACCACACACAAAGGAGTTGTTTATTCCATCCACCACCCATCATACCCATACACGTGCACATCTTGATCCGATTGTATGATTTGATTTCTTCTTGGATCCACTCTTTGACTTTGCAATACATGTGATGCAAGTATGCCTCATCTTCATACCTTACCTTGAGCTCCACTTATAGCCATCTTTAGAAGTAGGATGAAGAAAGGCAAGTTAATGCCTTGGTGAGGATATATACACATTGAGAGATCTGAGAGAATCAAATGAGGAGCAATGCAAAGGTTTGTTTTTGAAAACTTATTGAAAAATCCCAAGCTACTTGACACATGGAGTTAAAGTGATTTGGTTCACGACCGTTCCATTCCTCAACTACTCAAGATGGCATGATAGACACTACAAAATTCACAAGTACAAGGTATGGCTTGGAATATTTCGTATGCTTGTTCCATTTCCTTGGATATCATGTCTCGTCTTAGTCCCTACTCCTCGCTTGAGGACGAGCAAGGGTCTAAGTGTGGGGGTGTGTTGACAGCCGTTATATGCCATTATTGGCCGTCAACCCTGGCATGAAACAAACACCAAACTAGACATAGGGGTTAAATTCTAACTATTTCCACTAGCTTTGGTGAATTGTTGATTTCAGGAGGCCACATCTGGATACAATGATAAGAACATGCAAAATACATATAAAAGTGGCACCATTGGAATGAACCATTGCGAAGGCCTTGTCGAGATGATCGAAATGGATATTTGGATGACCCAATTTGGAGTCCGGACGAGAAAGTTACGCCTCCGGGAAAATCATTGGCGAAACATGCCAGGCCGGTCGGCCTGACTTAGGCCGATCGGCCTGGACAAGGCCGATCGGCCTACAATGGTCCCCAAAATGCTCCAAACTTTGCACAAGGACCCTAGGGAGTCACCAATGGACCCCCAAGCAAGAATTGACATGAATAAATGAAGTTAAGACCGAAAGGCCTAGGCCATGGATTGGAAGGTCCACCTACCTAGGATTCTCGGACAACTTCAACTCAACGCAACCAAAACCGCCTCAAAGGACAACATGCAACCGTTGGTGAGCGAGTCGGTGCAACAGATGGCCGAGAGGGGCCAGTGCCAGGCCGAACAGCCTCCGCTAGGCCGGCCGGCCCCCAACTGTCAAGCTTGAGGTGAACGCCACCACAACCGTCATCAGGACATCATCAGGAGCGTCCACAAGAAAGACGGTGCCAGATGGCGATAGACCCAGGCCGAACGGCCTAGATTAGGCCGAACGGCCTACTTTTGTGGCCGTTACGCCTCCCCTTTCGCGTGGAAGCTAAGCAAGCATGTGGCTTAACACCTACGCTGGCTTCCATGCTTGGGAGGCTATAAAAGGCGCCCTTCACCCCCACTCAAGAAACAACAAAATAGAGGAGAAGTGCTACCACTTCCATACTTAGAAAATAGGGAGAGAGGTGAGGTGAGAGTCCGGGAGAGAAGCTAGAGCTGTCGGCTTCTCTTCCACTTTGTACCTCGGCGGATGCGGCTCAACTTCGAGTAACATCCGGGTCTTGTCTGGTAACTCTGGCTTCCTTCTGATTTATTAAGCATTCAGTCTTGTTAGCTTGTTCTCTGGTTCCTCATTCACTACTTAGTAGTGGGTGCTTTGCTCTGAATTCAAGTGAAGTAGTAATTATTAGTATAGGCGTGGTGCCTAGACTAGTCGTTACCTTGGTTTGCACTCAGTTCAACGGAATAGTTGTGGTAGCCGGCAGGTGGTGACAGCCCTGTCCGGCCGACGTAATCCACCACGTTAGTTCTGGTCTGTAGGACTTAGGGGTAGGCGGTACCACTCCCCTTCTCATCCCTTTCTGTGAGTGGTGGTGTCTCAGGCGCCCGAAGTGAACTCTCTTGAACAAGTCTGACTTGCTTGATTTATCGAAATATCCAGTATTGCTACACAAGTACCCTCTCTACCCTCAGCCTTTTTGTCTCTTCTTTTCTTTTTGTTGTCATCCATATCCCCCATATTACCCTTTCGGACGAATTAATTAAAGGATTAGTACACTTCTCGTTCCCCGTAGAAATCGATCCCTGGAATACTCCCGGGTGAAAGCTACATCGGTATCCGTACGCTTGCGGATTTATCTGTAGTCATAAGAAATACCAACAGTAGGTTTTGAGTTGATTTGGGAGAAGCCGGATCTTGAGAGGAATTTTTATCGGCTCCCATTGACTCCCCCCCTCTCTGGTCGCCTAATCGGCCCTTCAATTGGTATCAGAGTCGGTTACGGGTCTTTGCGACTCTAACCAGTCTAAGATCCAAAGATGGTGTACCAAGATAGGGGTTCTGGGCCTCCGCACTTCAATGGGAAGAATTATCCGAACTGGGTTGCGCGTATGGGTGCTTTATTGCGAGGCAAAGGAAAGTTGTTGTGGGATGTGACCGAAGATGAAAACTATGTCAATCCTACCAACTTAGATGCCCAGGGTGCAAGAGATAAATTTGAGGCCAACGCTAGGGCTGTGGACTAGTTTCGTGCTTTGTCGACTGAGGAGTTTGAGCGAGTTTTGGGCGAGGACCTAGCTAGCCAGATTTAGCAGAAGCTCAAGGTAGCCCACGGTGGTGATAGCCATGTGAAGGCTAGGCTTTTCTCGGTGTATCGCAGAGAGTATGAAAACTTTGAGCAGTTGCCTGGTGAGTCGGTTGATGCTATGTTTCAGCGCTTTACTGCCATAGTCAACAACATGAAGGCCAACATTACCGCACTCCCATACACGGATCATGACAGAGCTTTGAAGCTCTTGCTTTCCCTTGATCGGTCTGTGTGGGGTGCCAAGGTTGAGGCGATCATGGAGTCGGCTAATTATGAAACTCTGAAAGTTGACGAGCTTTTCTCTAAGTTGAAGTCTTCTGAGGTTGATAGACAGCTGATTGCCAAGGCTAAGAGTCCGATTGGTTCTGGGACACCTTCCACCGCAAGCTAGCTTCCCTCCGACGCAAGCCTTGCAATCACGCCGCGTGTCCTCCGGATCAAAGCTCCTCATCGCCGATTTTGGGCCGGCCTAGGGGGAGGCGGTTAAACCGCCCCTGGCAGCCACACTTGGCCTAGCAGCCCAAACTCGCCTCGTCGAGTCCTCGGCCTTGGTTTTGATGCCCAAACCAGGGAAAACTGTCCACCGATGATTTTGTGGCCAAATCGCCAAACCCCGCGTAAAAGCTTCGGTTGTTAGCCGCCACCTTGCACCGGCTTCACGTCTGCGTACGAGCTTCAGTTGTGAGCCCCTACCTCACACCGGAACCACGTCCCCTTGCTCGTTCTTGCCAGCATGTGAACCGCACTTGATCCATCTGGCCACCGTGTCCCTCGAACCAAGCCTACTTGTCTCTCCGCTCCTCGGAGGCCGTCATGGCTAAGACCTTTCGCGCCTGTTCTTCACCTGCACCAATGCAACCAAGCCGCATTCTACACCTGCAATACTTGAGCCAAGGGAAACGTCAATCCACACCACATTGTCAATCACTCATCACACCAGGAAGCGACCATCCATCGGTCCTCGGACACAACGGGTCCTTAATTTCCCCCTTGATGAGTGCATTGACAACACACACATAGTAACCAATGATATAAAGAAAATATAAAAGAAATCGAAAACAAGACTCAAGCAAGTGATTAAAAGCAAGAACAAGCTGAGAACGAAGTCACTTCGCAAGAGAAAGCTCCAGAAACGCCGACCCTTCAAGAAGAAGCGAAAGGGCTCAACACCATCGGCAAAAGAGCAAAAGCACAAAGCAGAAATCACAAATCTCCAATTCACTTTTCAGAACACTCATGAGGACCCGGTGTGTCTGAGGACCGGTGGATGGTCGCTTCCTGGTGTGTGAGTGATTGACAACGTGGTGTGGATTGACGTTTCCCTTGGCTTAAGTATTGCAGGTGTAGAATGCGGCTTGGTTGCATTGGTGCAGGTGAAGA